>VYZS01017516.1:29874-43791 GCA_013400695.1 Neodrepanis coruscans
TTCCTTTCCCCCTGGGAGGCAGGTGGTCTGGTGATTATCTGCAGCTATTCCCTGGGGTCCAAAGACCACATCTCTTCTTTCATCAGCACTAAATCCCTTCCTGGGGCTATCGGGAAGGGGAGGGAGGGGGCGCTCGCGGTTTCTAACTTTCTTGAGTGTTTTTCTTCAGTAAAAGCCGAGCAGAGGCTTGCGCTGCTGGGGGTCCTCAGACTGGCCGAGTGCTCCCTCTAATTACCCCGGCGTCTCCCCGGGAGCATCAGAGAGAGACCAGCACTATTTCCAGAGCGTCCTCATCCCAACACGGGCCCTGGGAAACTTAATTTGTCTGTTTTGTTTGCACTTTATTTGTCGGGTTTTGTGTGTGCACGAAATAAACTCTGATATTTGTGTGTTTTCTTTATTTTGGGGTGTGTCTGTGGCTTCTCTTGGAATCTCTTGTCCAAAATCTCTAAATTTGTGGTAAAACCACGACAGTATTTGATTCAAAGACATGTGAATGAGTAAAGAAGACAGAACAGAGTAAGATGCAGCCCAATCATTTGTTCCTAGCTTAGCTTGGTTGGCAAGTAATGCAGATTACGTGCAAATTTGAATCCTTTGAAATTTGCAGTAAATGGTGGTGTCTCAGCATGGGCTGGGTTAGGAGTGCATATAAAGTTAACTGAGGATTAGCCACTGAATATAATTTATTAAGCTGATACAGCCTATGTATTTTAGCCACAAATCTCAAACAAAAATTAACTAATAAAGTGAAATAAAGCTTTTAGGGAATACTACAGAATTATTAGATCAAAATAAAATATTTTCTACTGAAGTAATATCTATCAAGTTTCAGAAGAGTGTACTAGACTGAAAAATAATTAAAAAGTGGGCCACTTTTTTTTTTTTGAGGCAAGAAGCCAGTGAACAAATACGCTACATTGCTACAAACTTTTTGAAGCAGTGAGCAATGTAACTGAGGTTTTCCTTATCACTTTAACTTCTGCAAAGGTGGAAACAGTAAATCCCGAGGGAGAAAACAGAAACTCAGTCCACACTTTAGTCCTAGCACTGGCACAAACAGGAAACTGCTTCTGAAAGATGATTGACCTACTAACTAAGAAACTGCTCAGATCTCTTTTTGGAGTTGGAGCTGTCTTACTGTACAATCAAGTAAGTTTTTCAGGAACAGAACACCATAGAGAAGTAAGTCTTTGGCTCTCCTATTGCCTTGAAGATGGTGTACCTGTTTACATGTTCTCTGTCTAGGTGTAGAATATTTGTAGAATCATAGAATGATGTGAGTTGAAAGGGACCTCCAAATGCTGTCTGGCCCAACCACACTGCAGTGCACAGGGACATCTTCAGCTACATCATATTGCTCAAAGCCCTGTGCAACCTGGCCTTGAATATTAACAGGGATGGGGGCATCTAACACCTCTATGAGCACCCTATTTTGTTTTTGCGTCTCTTTTTAGTTCATTTTTCACAGGTATTTATAACAGTGCATAGCATAAATAAGTGGACTAGTCAACCTAAAATATCTTTTTTATTGATGAAGCTAGATAAGAAAGGATTAAAAATAATTTTCTGCTAAGACACTATCTGCCATGCCTCAGAATAAGGTAGTATAGTGATATTCACCTAAAAAGTCAATAGTTATAAAAAGGTAATACTTTTTTTCCTAAAAGACTTTTCTATATGGAATTATAAATAGCTGTGAAAAGTAAGAGCCCATGAAGCAGTAACTTTGGGGATAAATTTTTACATTTAATAATCAGTAATATATTTATATTGCTGTATCAAGAGCATGCTTTTTATGATTGTTATTTTATTCTCTCAGGTCACATGTTCTGCAGAAGTTCAATATATTAAATTATATGCACTACCAGATTGAACAAAACCAAATGTCATTATAACAGAATAAATAATAACTAAAAATCCTGATGAAATTACAAACTACAATTGATACTTATTACGAGGAAAAAAAACAACTGGCAGCATGTCATCAACACTTAGTGAAAATTTTGGAGCAAAAATCCTTATGCAATAATTTGACAGATTAAACCAGACTTGAAAATAAAGTTGAATGAGAAAAAAACAAACTTGTTTGGATAACAAACCAGTTATTCATTTGATGTAGTAAAACACTGCTCTGGTTCTATACATACATGTTTCTGTGGATTTTTTTCCAAAAAACTATCTGATTGGAAATTTTACTCTCTCATTTAAGGGCATTCTAGTATATTGTGATTTCGAGAAGATCTTGTTGATAAATCTCCATCAAAGAATCCTGGATGTGGAATGTGTGTTTTCCTTGATATTAAAATTTTTCATGGGTAAATAAATGTCAGATTGCCTGTAGATTGCAGGATTTCTGTGTCTTGTGATGATGGGATTTCTGATTCATCACTGAGGTGCAATCTCTATAAAAGATCTTTCTGGAAAAATATTCTTTATATGAAGAATCCAAAACACAGTAAAAAAAGAAGAAAATAGTGATCAAAATCAATAAAATTATCAATTCATTTATTATTATAGACTAGAACAAGCATGAGAATTTGAAGGATCAGGCTCTTAACAATCATTTTCATTTCATAACTCACTGTAAATTTATAAGATGCTATGTTTTGTTCACACCTATTTAAACACAACTGAAAAACTTGTATCTGTTCTATTGGTAGTTATTACAGGCGACAGGAACACAAACCTTTTTAAAGACCACAATTCTAATTTCCATTGATTTCACTGGGGACTCAGGCACCAAAATCCTATTCAGTCAGGCACCTACAGACAGTTGTGAAACCAGCGATCGTTATTCATATTGTTGAGTGCTCACCCATTAGTCAGTGTAAAACTTGTGAATTGAGAATGACATATTTGTCAGTCCCCCTTACTTCCCATAAACACTCTTGTTGATTTTCACTTATATGTACAATACAAAATGAGTGGAACCATACACTTTACTGAATCAATGCAGAGGATGATGATTTAAAGTGTCAGGATATAAGGCACAGATAAGAAAAAAACAGGAGGCAAGAAGGCAACATTACTGAGAAATGAAAGAGAATCTGCTGAGAAAAATGGCACTTGGAATGACAGTAGAGAAAGTTTTGATAGAAATTTGGATAATAAAGGCAGTCAGGTAGTTCACTGATGTAGCTACAGATCTCTTGGGCAGTTAGAGTAGATATGGCAGTACACTCAGCATGGCCTCTTAGAGTTTGGCTTTACTCTTTATCAAGGGAAAAGTAATTTACCTTGATAATGATTCTTAAAAAAAAACTAAACAAAAAATCTAAGGATAATTTTTTTTTCAAGGAAATATACACTGTTGTGAGGGAGATGATGAGGAAGGAGAGGGTTTTTTTTTGTTCAGTTCTTCTGTTTTTCTTTTTCTGTTAAATAGCTTACACGCTTAGAGGCAGTTCTGTGTATAATGCAATAACTTCAGACTGATATAAACACAGTTGATATTGAGAACACGCAATATCTAGCAAAGGAAAAAAATCCTCAAATTTGGTGTACTTAGGAGACTTCTCAGCAGAGAAAAAAATATACTGTTTGATTTCAAAAAATCTGGCTTTAAGGGAATGTGAAATACTCAGTGGAATTTTTTCTGAGATTTTATAACACTTTGGAAGTGTACTATGGAGACTGAAATGGTAGAAGAACTGGCAATTAAAATTCCCTCTGGTATAATCTAGCCAAGGAAACAGAGAACAAAGCAAGCTAACAAGAAATATAAATAATACCAATACATGCAAGAGAAAGAGAAAAAAAAAAGACTTTTAAAGAAATTTAAAAATTCTAGAAGGAACAGGGAGAAAGTGAGGAAAAAAATGGAAGTAGTGAAAATAAGAAAATAGAGGATAACTCTTATTTTTGCATGGAAACCATTTTACTTTCTAAATTCAGAAGCAACATATCAGCAATAGTAAATGAATGCAGATTTGCAGTGCACATTCCATGAGCTCTTGCATTGGTTTAGGCCAGGATAGAGTTGATTTTTTTTGTAGTAGTAGTAGTAGTTTCTGAGTCTTTGTTTTGGATTTGTGCTGAGACAGTGTTGATACCACAGAGACGTTTTTTGTTACTACTGGGCAATGCTGACACAATGTCAAGGCTTCTTCTGCTTCTCATTCTACCCCACCAGGAGGAGGCTGAGGAAGCAGCAGGATAGCAACACAGCCAGGACAGCTGACCTAAACTGACCAAAAGAATATCCCATACCATATGGCATCATGCTTAGCAAGAAAAATCGGGATATGGGGTTGTGGGGAGAGGTTTGTGAGGGCTACAGTTGCTTGGGTACCAGCTGGACATCAGTTGGCTGGTGCTGAAAAATTGGATTTTTTTCACTTGTTTTTCTTGACTTTGATTTTTTGGTTGGTTGGTTGGTTGGTTGGTTGATTTTGTGTGTAAGTTTTAGGGGGGAAGGGGGTGATTTTTTTTTTCTTGTTTCTTTGTTTTGGTTTTGTGGTAGCAGTGATGGGTAACGTTGTGAGCAAATAGTTACGTGGTGTTTATCTGCCTACCAGGTTTGAGAGAACCATGAGAGAACGGAAATTGTTGGATAGTAACAAGGAACAAAAGAAATGCGGATAAATATAATATAATATAGAAGGGACTTTCTTACCTGGTTTAGTTTGGTTTGGTTTGAGGTTTTTTTAGTGGGGGGGGAGGGGTTGGCACAGTTTTCCCCATCTTAGGTCACTTAATGACCTAAATCTTCATGAATATGGGATTTTCTATTTCACAAATATCACTGCAGATAAACTTTGTGTATCCAAAGTTTATACTAACCCAGGAACCTTTATAATGACAGTAAGCCAGAGCTGATGTTAGGATCAGTTGCCTAAAAGTATGTGACTAGAAATGAGCTACAAACCTTCTGTCACCCTTCCAGTTTTCCAGCTGCATCATTAGAAGGGCATGGATTTCCTGCAGTCCTGTGTTTCCTCTGCCAAGATAATGCAAGTATCCTAGGGCATCTGGTACCATATTTGTGCATGCAAATCACTCTTTGGTGAAACAGTTTAACATTGTTATTTAAAACATGCTGAAAGGTACAATACTTAAAGAAAGAAGTAATGAGGTACATAATTGAAATATGAGAGAAATAATGAGGGTTTTTTGATCAGTGCTTTCTAAAACCTAACTAGACATTTGTTACACTTGTAAGCTGTCTTTTTCTCAGTCTTCAGCTCATTGAATCAAATGTGTCTTAACTGCACCTACAGCCAAGGATTACAGAGTAATTTTTAAAATAAGATCTCAAATTCAGTTTGTAGACTCTGCCTATAAACCTAAATGATCTTTTTTGAAATCTGTTTATTGTGAAAGGAAACTTGACAAAACTATTTTTTTCAGTTTTGTGTTTTTTGTTTAGTAGAGTCAAATTTTCAGGACTTCATTGTTATCACTACATTCAGTAGTTCATAGAAGCATATCAGAGGATGGACAGGCTGTGAAAAACATTTTTCCTACGTTTCTCTAGGGTTTCTGACTCAGAGCTGCAAAAACCCATGAGTAAACTAGTAAACAGACAATGACTCCACCATGACCACTCACTCCTCTTTTTGATCTGTTTTATTTCCTTTCATGGAACAGTTTATTCCCTTTTGTTCCTGGTCAAAGATTCGATCATTCCCTGCACTTGTTTAGACACTTTTCTATGCTTTTACTTACAAGTGAGATTTGTATGTGAATCTCCCTTGCTCTCTTTCATACACAATGTCATAAGCTTCTCTCCTCTGCATGGTAGGAAAAAAAAAATAGGAAAAATGGTAGAAAAAATAAGACTGTGAAAATACAGCCTTAAATCAACTTCTAGCAGTCTGCTAACTTTCTTCTTTTTCTTTCTATTCCCCCTCAAATTTTAAATCATGTCCCATCTTTCCCTATTGAGTACTCCCTTAGTCTTCTGAAAGAATGGTTAAGACCATGAGAATAGGGGTTTTGCAATGGACATCTGCAAGAAATACCTGCTGTGCTTCAGGACAGCCACAGCTCCCTTTCACCCAACAGGCAAAAACCATCCAATAATATGTATCCAGAAGAGGCTATTTAAACAATGTGTCTATTCAGAGCATTGCCTGAGCAATGCCAGCAGAGCAGAGCCAGCATTGTGGCTGCTGGCTGTTTCTGAAGTTTTTGAGACTGGATGTCTCAATGTGTTTTCCACAGTGATGCATAATAGCAGGTACAATTGAGCACCCACTTGCTAATATATACTTGAGTTAAAGTAGTTCAAGGGATTAAACAATGAAATGCATTCACACAAATGCTGCTTAAAAAAACATTAAGGGATAATGCTTCATTATGAATGTACAATTATTGGAATATGAGATGCCCATTCTAGGATTTACAGACATCAGTCTTTTAACCTCTGTAGCAGATCAACTTGACAGCTTTAGTTTAATCTCAGATACTTTATTGCTTTCCTAAATCTGCCCAACAAGGGTATAAGTACTCCCTATCAGGAAAAAAAAAAAAAAAAAAAAAAAAAAAGAAACAAAAAATTCTAAAAAATTAATAGGATGGGAAAAATNAAAAAAAAAAAAAAAAAAAAGGAAGCATAAATTCTGAAAATATCATAGGATTGGAATAGATTTACCATACAACTTGATTTACCATACAGATTTCTCATTTAAACTGTTAGATTAGAAGTTAAATATAGAAGCAACCAAAAGGAAAAGCATTTGCTATAATGTTAAAGATGACACCTAAAAGATGGCAAAAATGATTCCTATGTCTTAAATATATCATGATTTTAATACTAAACCTTTGCAGATTATTAAAAAAAAAAAAAAAGCTAGCCTTAAAGGACTGCATATTTTATGTTCATGACAAAATTAATTTGCCTCTTTCCATTTGCCATTTTTTCATGAATTATACCTGTTCTTTCTTATTTTTTATATACTGCAAACCATTCAGCTGAGAGCAAAAGTTTATTTCAAGCTGATGCTCTCTTGGTCATATAAGTCTTGATATTTAAATTGTTTTAATGAATATGAAAGAATAACAGATTCTAAGCTTTCAAAATACAATGTTATTTACTGTATAAACCTTCTTTGCTGCAGTGGAAAAAAGAATACTACAGGAATTCTCTTTAAAAAATAAGATTTTATTCTCAAGGTCTGTGTTTATTTTCTAATCTATCTAAGAGACCTCTTGCAACATAAAGCTTTTATCCTTGTTGTGGTGGTTTGGGAGGACTGAAGAGGATGACAAAAAGAAAAATAACTCCTTTCCCCTCCGCAGTTTTGGTTAAGGGGTGGGGTCAGCCGAGCTGGGAAAGGGATGCCTTTTCCTCGGTTTCCCATCGGCCTCTGGGTGCTGGGGACATCTGGGAAGGGGGGGTGGGACCTCTGGAGTGAACTGGGATTATAAAGGAGATATCTCTGTGGCTCGGTTTCCCATCAGCCCCCTTGGGCCACGCAGGGATCTCTGGGAAGGGACCGGGATTATAAAAACCCAAGAGAGCAGTGCTCTGTCTCTTTTTTTTTCAGCTCTGTGGGAAAGAGCAGGGCGCTCCTCCTCAGTCCTGCTTGCTCAGAAAACCAGCACGGATCCTGCTGCCCCCTACCTCTCCCCACGGATTTCTAAGGTCGACACTGTTTTCAGCTGAGAATACCCCTTAGAAAAACCTCTTCACAGATGCTGCAGCCTCTGGAATACTGTAACTTCTCCACCGAAGCTCTGGTTTGTGTGCCCCCACCCCTAAGCCTCTTCTGTGTTTTCTGGGGGTCCCCTTCTCCCCCTCAGCCCCTGAGCAAGACTGCTAGCCCCCTGCTAGCCCATTCTGACTGCGGGGGGGGGCTTTCATCCGTGAGCTCAGTGCCCTGCATTTTTCCCTTCCTGGCTCACACATGGTGCCTCACCCTCTGGACACATCCCGGCTGGGACACAGCACCCTCTGCTGTCTGTAACAGAGTAACTGCACCTTCTGTGTCTCCAGCAGCACGCACAGCGCCCTCTGCTGGGTGTAACAGAGTAATTACACCCATTCATACATTCCCCCATACATTCAATATGAATTGTTGCCTTTTCTATACGTCTCTGGTCCGTTGATAACACCTAATATTGTCCCAAACCAGGACACTTGTCTATATTCTAACACAACTCCTCATTTGACCTTGTATGAATTCTATAATGACTGCAAGTGTACAAAAAAAAAAAAATGTAAATAGAGAAGTCTTCCAATTATCTACCCCATTTCTCAACCACTAAAAGGCTATTTCTTACGGTATATTCCACTATGTGCTGATCAGTCTAGTCGAAGTGACCCAGATATCAGAAACTCCTATGCTTTAAAATACAAAATTTTGCTTTTGAGAAACATTACTTTGAATTATGTCTTCCAATTACTCTTTGTTTCCAACTACATATTATATTTAGATATTAGTTTTAATTGGAGAAAATTATTTATGTTGTACTGCAGCTAAGTGACCCCGAATGTCGTAAAGAAAGTCCTATTTTTTCATATGTGAGATTTCTGAATGCAAATCATACGCTGGCTAAAACAACACTGGAAAGCATCCACTTCTGACTTTACTAGTAAAAGCTGGATAAAGGAAAAGTTTGGGAGCTAAAGAAAAAATAAATAAAACCAATGGTTCTGTTGGATTGATGAAAAAGCTGGATAGCTATTAGTTTAAAATCAATAGTATGTTCAGTCATGTGGTAAGTAGAATTCCATGTGGTTGAATGAGTTATTGATGTGTGAGTTTATTTATTTTGCTGTATGCAAGGTATCACAAGCCAGACTTCAGCGGAGTGATTAATGTAGCTGAAAAAATTTCTTGTATCATCAACAGGGAGTTCTGCTTTAGGATGTCATCTCTGCTTAGCTGAGATGGCAATGAAACGGTGTTAGCAAAAAGTGCACTTAAATAGCTCGACTTTTCAGGACTAATAGCCAACAACTAGGGTTGAGAGAGAAGTTCTGTAAGGGAGCTTCTACAATAGTGAGTCCCCACCCCTTCATGCAAAATCTATTTTTTTAATTCTTTATTTAAATCTTCCCTGTGATACTAAGGTTTTACAGTTATATGATAAAGGAGAGTACTAGATACTTGTGAATTATGCTAGAGAATGCCTTCTGAGGCATCCAGGTGCCAGTATAAAACAGGGAATAGAAGTTTGTCTTAAGTCTGAACCTCACAGAGCTCATGTGTGGGAGATAGAGCCATAAACCTTCCTTTGTGAAAAGTTTTCCCATTATTAGAACACTGGTTAGTACTTTCAAGTGAGATGACCGAGAACTAATTTTGAGACCCTGTTCTGACACAGGCAAAGCAAAGCTGTACTTAATGTCTGATGAGAAGTGGTTGTTATCCTGCTGTTCAGTTGATGCAGGGAATTTCACATTCCCATGACTGAAGGCCAGTCCACCATGTACACTGAACTGTATTGCATAGCACATGCCCTGGATATCTTTATGAGTGATATATGGTACATTCCATATACCTAAAGCATACATGGTTTTGTTGTTGTTATTGTTGTTAGTACTAATCAAAGATCATAAGCATAATATGGAGAATGATCAGAATTATATTTTACAGCATGCTTCCAAAATCATATTGCATCTCTCTGGGCATTGTGCTCAGGAAAAGATGGCAATTATCTAAAAACCACTGGAAAAGGAAGGGTTGGTGATGTAACTGCCAAGAGAAATGGAAAGAGTTGGTTTAACATCATCCACACTGCCTGTAGAGAGCAGATTCTCAGAGCTGTACTCTAATTTACTTGGAAGACATCACTTTTACTTTTCTGTAAAGAAGATCTCAAAAGTGAACTGTGTGACTGCTCAGATAATAGGGCCCTGTATGAATCAGAGTGTTATTTCACAGTAATACACATTCAAAGAACATTCCACACCTTGAATGTTGGACCTCACTAAATAATTATGGGTTATTTATACTCTTTTTTCTCCTTTTTTTTCCATATGAGACAGAAGCAGATCTCTAGAAAACTTTTAAAACTGAGTTTAAAAAACTCACCTGCAATGTAGAAGGCAAAGATTCAAGCAACAGATTTACACTAGGGAAGAAACTTAAAGTGTCATGTTTCCTACTAAGTGTTCATTGCCCTACCCACTCTGTTTTCCTAAGGTTGATTGGATTGTAAATTTTAGTTCTGCTTGTAAGGCAGAGGTTCTAACACATTTTTAATAAAAAGTAGTATTAAAAGCAGTTCCATAGGATTGTGGAAGAAAAAATTATTTTGGAAGAGAAAGAATTTTTCACACATAAACTTTCCCAATTTAATCTTTGAATTATTCCTTCAAAACTGAAATTAAAAAAAATGCATTAAGTTAATTTGATTTGTATTCAAATTTTAGTGAAATAATTGTCTTGTCCTTTCCTTTTACTGAGTGTATGAGGGGCTATGTCCTCAAGAGCAGAAGATTAAAGGAACAATTTGACTTCTGTAGCAACTTCACGTTTTATAGTCCATAAATAATTCTTTGTCTGTCTAGTGAACCACTATATACAGACTCACTAGAAAAAAACAGTATAAATTAATGCCATCCAGCAACTGAGAAATACATCAGATCCTATCAACTCCTCTTCTATTATCAGAAAAGCATAACATATAACAGGCAAATGTGACACCAGTTTAAGAACTTCATGCTCGTTATTTACAGCATATTCTAAACTTTTCTGACAATTTTAAGATACTGCCTAAACAGAGGTTGTAAAGAAATGTGATAGAAACAGGTATTCTGGGCCAGGTATGACCCATTTTAAATTTCAGTATATTTTCCATGTGTGCTTTGTTATTCCTACTCAAAACCACACTCAATTCAGCCAATTGATTTCTAGCACAATTAGTTAATCAATGGATCATTAATTCACTTAAAAGTTGTAATTTCTAGACAATTATAAGTGTTTTGTCTGTTTACTTGTTTATGCCATTTAAGGGTAGATCTTTGAGGAGAATACAGTTACAGCTTCCATGAACTTGAATACATGGAATGAGAAAGGATTATGAAATCTACTCTTGGCAGTCACTCTGAAACATTTAAGATTTTTCCTCTCATTTTCTAATTTTGAGGACTTTTATAGGTCTTTATACCTTCACAACTTGTGACAGAACTTGCTAGGCAAATATTTATAATAATGTATGCTAGTTTCATATGGGGCAGAGTTAACTTTCTTTATAGTGGCTGGCATGGGGCTCTGTTTTTGTGCTGAACACAGTGCTGATAATATGAGATGTTTTGTCATTGCTGAGCAGTGCTTACACAGAGCCAAGGCCTTTTCTTTTTTTCTTGCTGCCACACTGGGAGACTGAGAGAAGACAGCCAGCACAGGTGACCTAAACTGACCAAAGGGATATTCCATATGACATCATGCTTAATATATAAAGGGTAAAAAGAGGGTAAAAAGAAGGAAAGGGAGTTTTGGAGTGATGGTGCTTGTAACCACTGTGTGTGATGAGGCTCTGCTTTCCTGGAGATGACTGAACACCTGCTTGCCCATGGGTAGCAGTGAATTAATTCTTTGGGTTTTTTTTGCTTATATACATGGCTTTTGATATCCCTATTAAATTGTCTTTATCTCAATCTATGAGTTTCTGGCTTTTACCTTTCCAACTCTCTCCCTGATCTTGCCAGTGGAGGAGTGACTAAACAGCTGTGTGGTACTTGGCTACTGGCTGGTGTGAAGCTACACGATGGAAAATTATTGTTTCATTATTGTTTAATTGGTTAATTATTATTTTATTATTATTTTATTCTAATATTAATTAATTAGCATAGTGATTTGTATACTCTTCCTGACTACAGTTTATTAAGTATTTTTGTTTAGCATACACTAAACAAAAATACATTATTATAAATGATTCAGAGTATAACCCAGCACCCTGGGACAAGAACAGCACAGAGTTCATTATCTCCTCCTGTGCTGAGCACCGCATAGTCCCCCTGGGTGCAAAGCAAAAGGAAAGGAAACCTATTGGTCAGGATGATGGTCGCAGCTCTGCCAAAGTAATGACCTCTGTCTCCTCAAGAGTGGCAGTTACAGTCCTGTTGAAGTTCTATTCCTCCTCTGGATCCCATGAATGGTACCAGAAGTCCCAAAATCTGAAGATTACATATGTTCCTGTTCAGGTGGTAATGCCCTGTACCTCCCCCAGGGTGGGTAGTTTCACAATGTGTAGTTTAACTCTATGAGTGATGGGATATTTTTGGACTCTTTGATCGTCTGTGTCATTACAACTGCCTATTATGCCAATATGGTTGGGTACATTATTTGCCCATTAGCAGAAAGGACCCTCCAGTGGGTGTGAAGATGCTAATTCCTTCCCTCAGGGGAATTGTCACAGCTGAGTCATCGGTGTGAAAAGAGACACTCCCGAACCCTTCAGAGTTTTTTTTCTTTCCTTATCTATTATAGACTGAGGTGTCAGATGTGCTTAGTTTTTGTGCAGATGGGGTGCAAAGGGATGAATCTAGACTTTTATAATAAGATGATCACTGTAGGACCTTTTATGTAGATAGTGAGCATAACCAGACATTTTTATGTAGTTCATTTTGTCTTTGGAATGATTTTTAAAACTAGAAGACATCTATTTGATCCATACTTTCTGAGGAAGACTTTGTGTTGGTGAAGATATCTATTAGGTGGATGTTCTGGCAAATATCATGTAGGATATCTCCTCAAGAGAAAAAAACCCCAAAACATGAAATTCATGAGACTTGCAGTATAATAGATACATCTAACCTTGCAGGGGCTCTCTTTTGTTGAGATTTCAGGTATCGTACCCTCATAACATCACTTTAAGGACAATCTTAAAATCGTAGACTGATCTTCTGAAGATTATGAAATATTTTCTCTCAGTTATTAACAAATATTCATAACATAAAATCTCCACTTAAATAATCTTAAGAAATATCCACATGTACCTGTACAAATATATGTATGTACATATGTGTTCATGTATGTGCATATATATGCATATGTGTGTGCATTTAAGTGTATGCACATGTATATTCAAATTATAAAAACTATGTAAATCGAAAATATGTTCACTTAAATTCAAAGCATAATAGCTTAATTTTAAAATTGAAGTGAACAAATAAAAAATCAGTGTCATAAAACCATTTTATTTTTAATCGAATAATGTCAGCTAAATATTATTCCATAGCTATCATTCATGTTTACAGCAGAATTCTTTTTTAATGTGTCTCATCTGTTGCTTATATTTGCTTTTATTGCACATATCACTTTGATCTCTAACCAGCTATAATTATGATGTTTTCAACATGTTTTATGTTTCTATAACTGCTCCATCGGATTTGGTACTTATACTGTCAACTTCAGGCCTTTTATGTTCTTTCATATTTGTTCTGGGTTCCCTTTGTTTATGGAATCTAATAATAACATTTAAGTGTATATTTCAAAGGAAAGGGACTAAAAGATGTTAAACATGCATTCACTTTATCATTTATCTATATTAAGTATTCTTTGCTAAAGAAGTGCACAATAAGCACCTAATTGATATGATCTGACTGGTTTTTGGTTGTTTTTTTTTTGCTAATGGCTGTTATTTATTGCTTTACTTAGATGAACGTGAAGTAATCATACAGCAAAGCCTTTGCACCAACAGACATTATCATAAATTCAGTTTTCCTTTTGATGCTTTTGTTTCCTTTTTGTCCCATTTGGTTGTTTTTATTTCTTTCCTGGGTTTTTTTACAGTACTCAAAAGGCAAATATCTTTAGAATTTAGAGCCCAAGATGTTTTTCGGATTCGTCTTGACAGAAACTTTTTCTGTCTCACTGTCCATCTGCCTTCTTCTTTCTTTATATCTCAATTTGGAAAATCTCAGCAGTGCAAAATAATACTGAATGAAATGTTGTTAGCGTGGTTTTAATAAAACTTGTATAAAATATATTTCCCCCTAAAATATATGCAGTAATGTAA
>VYZS01017532.1:1721-11862 GCA_013400695.1 Neodrepanis coruscans
CTCACGTGAAGCCCCCCTCGGCCAGGATCAGAGCCACTGTCTGTACGTGGGGGTAATGGAGAGAGAGCAGGTGGCACCTCACATTAACAATGAGGGTCTGGGGCACTACAGACACAGAAACAAAACCTTGGCCTTTATTAAAGGACACAATTACTATTTCATGTCCACCATTTATCCCTTCCCTTCCACAATCTCCTGTACCCTCCATCCCATTCCCTGCTAACCTGTGTCACTGTGAACTCATTAAGCCACCCCTTGAGTTTGGCTGAGATCTTTCTCATCATCACAGCTAAAATAAACATAACAATAACAATAGGAAAAAACACTATATTCCCTTGATCACCCAGAAAATGACTGTTGGATGTTAATCAATTACTATTTTTCTTAATCCTCAATTTCAACAGCAGATCTTACTGGTAATTGACTTACTGCCACAAGTGTTCAGGCAGCAGGACACACACAGACAGGATATGGTCCCTCTGCACTTACACGTCCATCTGAATTTCCACTGGGAAGACCCTACCCCCAATCCCACCAAATGTCTAAGCCAGAGGAAGGAGAATTCAGAATTCTTTGCTTGTTAAGCTCAACATTATTCCTGATTATCTGCAAAAGAAATCATCACTCAAAATGAAAAACAACAGATTTTAATCCACTGTGTGCAAAATACAGAGGAAAATTCCTTTGCAGTAAGAAAAAACAGCATATATTCTAAAGGAACAAATTCTGCAAGGGAAAGGAAGGAGGCTGCAGGAATAAACATGGTTTTCACCTCTAACTTCTACAATTTCATTATAGAAGATTTGGGGATATTTACCTGAAGTAAATGCGTTACTTCTGTGAACCAGCAGGGCTGGAATTAAATTATTTCAACAGAAAGATTGTATTAACATTTGTTCTTGAAATGAAGCATTATGATAACACACTTTACATTGTGAACATTTCTACAAACGTTTGTTTTAAATAATAATGCCAGTTCTCCTCCTGCTGATGCTATTAATATCATCAGGTAATTCATTAGTAGGAGTCCAACTAATCTGCAGGCCTATTTACACACTGTTATATTTGTTAAAGAGACATGGTCATATAACATTAACTAACCAAACTGACAACACACAACTGCAGAAAGTGGGAGATTTACAAAAGAACCAACTTTTGCATGAAAAAGAAAATTCAAGGAGTCACCAACGTGGCCTTAGAGACATGTTTTACTGCCTAAGCTAAGATCAGAGCTGTCATTCCATGATTTGGCTGGAAATGCCTTTCCTGGTCCAGGAAAAAAACACAGGAACCACATAACTCTTTCTCAATAGCTCTCAACCACAAAGCTAAATAATGAGAGATTATATACTATATATAACTGTATTAATTGGATATGTTCATGATGTGCCTCTTAAAACTCAGCAACCCTTCTTCCATCCCCTCCCAGGTGTAGAGCCAGGTCTTCCCTACTTTGCAAGGGATTCTAAGGATCAGCAGGGCAAGGTGACTCCCGAAATCAGCCCCTGGTAGGCAAGCAAGCCAGCCAGCAGCTGTGGCAGCTGAAAGACAATCCAGTTTGTCTTGCCTTGTGAGGGTGTTTTTGCTGTTTGAAGTGATAAACAAGGCCCTGAGGAAGAGCCTGAAAGTGATCTGAGCACGTTGTTTAATCCTTGCTGCCTGTTTCCCTGGCATTTTATGCTAATCATGCCCAGCCCCATCCGAAATCTGAAACACACAGCTGCCTACCTGCCTTACCTAGATTTATTAGCTAAAACAGCCACCTGCAAAAAAGATAGATTTTAGGATTACTGCACATAAACCTAGGATGGAGAAGTACACAGTAGTACTCGTACAGACATTTTCATGTTCCATTTGTGCTCTTTAATTAACCAAAACGTGAAGAAGGATGAGAACAAAAGGCAGTAGAAGCATCTCTCGAAGTCAGCTCACACTACCTTTCCTGCCAGTTGTAGAGCTGAATTTTAATAGCTCACCCTGCTATTCTCTCTGCTCCAGTTTTAAAATCACATTACAGGCAAATACCGTGTAAGGTTAGTGTCTTCAAGAGTCCTTTGCAACTTGTTTTCCTAGAAACAGCATCTATGAATGCGATTGTTATCTGAATCCTTGTGTTCCCCCACCTCAGCTGTGAAACTGTTTATGTTAATAGGGAATAACAGAACATTACCCTTTGGGTTTGTGAGCCTCAACTCCACAGGCCATCTATGGACACTTCACACCTGATCTTCTTTGTGAGCTGTTTCATATAATGGCAGAAGAGCAGTGAGTGGATCCTAAAAAAATCTGCATAAAGCCCTATGCAGCAACACTGGGAAACCCTGCTCATTGAAGTAGGAAAGAGAAAAATATCTGAAATATCCTTAACTGGGCTGAAGTATTCCCATACTCAGAGATGGGAGGTACAAAAACAATAATTTTCACCCATAATGATATTACATGATCTAAGGTTCCAATGCAAGCTACAGGGAGATAGCATCTCTTATACAAAAGGAACTTAGAGGGATTCCTTCCAGATCTTCAGCTAATTGCAAAAAGCAGAACATTTCTATCCCCCTTTGGATACTTTATTTCCTGGCTGTGGACAGCAACACTTTGTATCTGGATATACACACACTCAGAAAACATCCAGATAACTACAGTTCTATGACTCGTGTGAAAAAAACAGTGGGAGAAGATGAGCATCTCTCCAGAACCTGCATGGGTTAAGTCACTCCACAGGTAGTAGCAACTGAGAAGAAACTTCACTGTGGGACAATTTGTTCCCATTTATTTATTAAGGACAACTCCTGGGCTAAATCAAGTGGACAAGGGCAGGTTGCTCCGAGGGCTGGAAAGCAGTCACAGCCTCCTGGCTCCCTCCGGACACCCCAGGGAGCGTTGAGTCAGCGACCCAGTTTTTCAGACCTCTCCCCTCGCTGTTCCCTGCCCCACTTCTGCTTCCAGCCCTCAGGCTAAGGCAAGAAAACATGGTTTTCTGTGCTCTGTTGAGAAGCCTTGAATGGAGAAACTCTACAGAGTTTTTGCACCTTCTGTTGAATCTTCTGAGCTATTTTACTCAGTTTGCCAGTGTGTGAGCAAAACGCACAAGCAGCGTATGCCAGAGACTCTAGGACAGAGTAATTCACTGGACAGCTGGGGAGGGAAGGCTTCCACCAGGAGTTTGGAGCATCCTGCAACACACACTTAGAAAAACCAAAGCTTTAACAACAAAATTCAGTGTCCAACTACTACCACAGCACAAACAAGGAATGAAGTACAGAGCACAAAACTCAGACCCCACATGACCCTGAGGAGAGTCCAGCAGGTCCCCAGACTCCCATTCCCGATTTGCATCTGGTTCTTTCATCCTTCCCCTTAACCCATTGGACAGAAAGCAGCCTAGGGGCAAAATTGCCCACCCCAATTCACCAAGCAATTTTTTTTCATGATAAATTGTGAAATTGTGCTTTAATACCAGAACAGCTTTCTACCGTATAATCCTAATGCACATTTCAGCCTTAGTAATGACATCCATGTCTCAAGAACAAAAAGCCCAGTTATTATTGATCAGAAAAACACTCGTTTATAATTGGGCTATAGCCTCCTTTAATGCTGTATTATAACATCTCATTTTTTTCTTTTTTTATTAAGAGAAATAACTTTCATTGCTTGTGGGTTTAAAAAAGGATGAACAGGAATAGGTCATGCAACATTTTCAGAGAATCTCTGCAATGATAATGTGTGTTGGAAAGCAGCAACTAAAAAGTTGCAACTGGTGAATTCAGTGGATTACATTTTTTATTTGCCTGGCTTTTAAAGCAGACAATATTATGTCTTTTTCTTCTTTTGGTTAATAATCATTACAGTCAATTCACTAGGTAAATGGATAGTATGGATTGTACTGAAAGTACCTTTGGACTATTTATACTCCGTGACAAATAATAATTTAAATTCACTTGTACAATTTTTTCTTTTTCACATAAGTTAATTCAGTTGTGACAACAAAATATGTAAAAATATGTTGCCAACAAACATTAACTGCATTTTATGTCTCTGTTATTTTGTATTTTACCAGGTTGTCAAGGAACAGATCTACAATAGAGCACAAAATATGAACACTTCTCATGTCCAAACACGTCTAGATGGTATTTTGCCTGTAAGAAATTGTTCATAATTTGCATTTATAAGGCTCAGCTGGTAGCAAGCAAGCCTATATATGAATTTATACACATGAAAAGCCCATTTTAGTATTTTGTGTGAGAAGCACTGTTTCTTTACTGACAATTCCTTGGTTTTAATGAGTCCTCTACTCCATAAAATGCATGTTTTGAATTTAATGGAAAATGCACTACAGGATATAAATGTATCAACCAGAATACATCATTTTAAATTATTCTTAAATCAAATATTACATTTTGGCTTCAGCCAGCAACAGCAAAGGAAGAGGGATCACTAGCAGTGCAGTTGGAACAGTCAGTACCATGTGCCTGGAGCCAGGAGGCTGCTGGTCACTGTGAGTGCTCAGACACATCAGCTCCTTGCTGGCTGCACATCTGTGTCACTGGGAGAACACCACAGCTGCTTTAATTTTACTTTTGTGTTAGATTTATGTTGATATACAGTGTTTTCTGTTTCTGAACTCTAGCTTATGCTCTCTTTCATTCCCATGAATAGTTTGCAGTTTTATTACAATGTTACCCTTTGGAATAGTTTATATTAACTAGGAAATTAAACCATTATCAGTCCTCAAACTATTATGGTGGCACACGACAATGGAAAGACACCAGGTGACCAAGACTTCATTGACTACCTTTCATCTCGTAGAATGTCAACTGAAGTTGTCATGTCATAGGTAAGAATGTTTTTAACAAGGATTCTATTGCTTTTTTCTGTATCATGAAATTACGATGACAGCAATGATATATGGTCTAAAACAAAGAAAAAAGAAACCCCAAAACTGGGATCAGAAGGGGAGATACCTCCCAGATCAGGCCTGAGCCTCCCATTTAATTGATACTATTAAATTTTATATTACTGTCAACACAAAGCATTTGTAAGGCAATAATTAGGTAATAGTATTTATTTTCATGAAGCATCTGGGAACAGTACCAATATTACAAGGCCTTTGAAATACCTAATGAAAGCAAATATAACAGCAGAAAAATCACTTTTTCTTTAGATTCTTGTGTGTGTATCAAATACATTTATTGGCTTTTGAGGCAAAATTAGGGCATACAGAGAACACCAGAAGTCTGTTATTACAGGGATCCACTGAAAAGAACAGGATTACATATGAGTTTTGTTCTGAAGATCTGAGAGACACTGTGTTAAAACAAGATGCTTACCTAGAGTAACACTGGGTTTTACAATACAGAGCAGAAAGACGATTTATTAGTTCTTCTCAGTGATTTCATAGGCAGATGTTCAGGTAGAACACTGATCCAATGCTTCTTTTTGCAGGCCATGAGCTCTCAACAGAAAACTGCAAAGTAAGCTGGAGTATTGAATGCTGAACATGCAGATGAGATACTGGGAACTACTCTGCAGAAATCCAAGAACAATCCAACACTGCTTAGAGAGCCAATTTATAAACAACCTTGATTGCTCTCCAGCACTTCGTTCTGCATAATAAATCACTCCTGTACATCCTAACATCTGCATCCAGGGTTTCTCAGAGAGCTCAGACAAGCACAGAGTTAAGAAGCATGGTCAGGACAGATCTACCCATACCAGAGAGAAAACAGCTACAGGTCTAAGTTAAGGTGTCCAAAAACAAACCACTATATCACTTACAATATCTCTTTTGCCTACTTTTTAAAAGTCTTAGAGAATTACATCACTGTGAACTATTTTTTGAGTCAATTCTTTCTCTGATACTTTTTTCAATGTAAGGAAGTAAGCTCAAGACAGCAGGTGGGTGTAAGGAGAACAGATCAGGGCAATATGACCCATAATGTGCTCTGCAAGAAAAGAAATCAAAGTGTTTCACATAACACATCGCAGCAGTCTCCCTGAAGGTCTGGTGTTCTGCTAAAAAATCTCTCTTCCCAAAGCCTATAGGACAAGAGAACACCAATAATTCTACATTGAGCCCTTAGCATTTAAAGAGCTATAGGAAGGGAAAAATAAATCCAGTTCTCGTAAACATGGTCTCAAAGAGAATAACAGGGAAGAGAAGGGCCATTCCTCATGTCAGACCTTAACAGAGTGGAGCAATAAATTCACACATCTGGTGTCAGACGTGCTGAGTGAGTGAGACAAAAATCCAGTGCAGTGAGCTCTGCCGGAGGTGTGTTAAGCAGGTTGGATGGGGCACAGAGCAGGTGCTGACCCAGAAAGTTCAAGCTTTGCCTCACGTTCCAGGCAAACGGGCATGGCCATCCCCCATTTCACTGAGGCAGGAAGAGAGGGAGCACATTATTGCTTTGGGATGCAGCTAGGCCTGGCACAGAAGAAATTGCAAGAAGAAAAAGTAAAGAAGCAGCAAAAAATGTGCAGCTTCATCCACAGATTCCTGCTAATTGTTAGAGTTCTGTAAGTTTTCCCTTATCCCAATGAACTCAGTGATTTCAAGAGTGCTGCATTTTAGTTTATTGTCCTGTAGAAAACCTCCATTCACACTAACACAGCACAACAAAACGTTAAAGTGTTAGCAATCACTAAAGAAAAGCATCCTTCAAAATTAGCTCTGTATAAACATGGAATGAGGCCTTGCTCTGAAAAAAAACAAAAACCTTTGCTCCCTAAGCAATTACAGCCATTCCCTCTTTAAAGAACTGGAACATATTTTCTTTGTTTTTTCTGAGAACTCCCATCCCTGCAAATGAATGTCCACAACTGTTTAAGCCCAGCTCTGCAGCAAAACCTTGCTGCCACCCTTCAGCTTTTCATAACTTGAGAGTGCTGCAGCAATGCTGCGGCACACACAGGTACTTCCCATGCTTATGGGTCCCTCTGGAAACAACTGTGCCAGGAAAGTGAAAGGAAAAAGGACCAGGATTTATTACACAAACACTCATTACTTTTTTTCACTGACTTCTCCTTCACTACATGCTTTTTTTCTATGAAAGTTCCGGCCTCTGCGGCATCGAAAGCCCAACTACAGCAGTACCAGCATCTCCTGCAAACAAAGGATGGAGGAAGGCTACCCCAAATCTGGTTTCTAGCCAGAACTCCAATGTTCCTGGCTCCATGCAGTACCACTCAGGCATGAGGAAGGGGGTCTGTGACCCTCCTCACCAACTCCTGTGACCTGTCAGCCCCCAGCATCCCTCTGGCCCCCATGTCCAAGCTCCTGCCTCACCGTGGGTCAGGAGGCGGCTGAGCTTGAGGATGAAAAAGGATATCAGAGAGGGAATGAGGAGGGTGGCTTGGAAAAAGAAAGGTGAAATTAAGTCAGAAATTCAGCTTGCTGGTCTCAGTATTGATTCAAATCATGGCCAGTTTAAAAATAACTAAACTCAGGTGACCTTTCCCAGTTGCACTCTCAGAAGTTATTTTGCTAAAGATAAACAAGTTTTTGCTACACACTAACCATCAAGACACCTGAATGATCACTAAACATTCTCATTGCACTCTCTCTGATCCATCTTTTTAAGCAACCAAGAGAATACAATACACACACAAAAGCACTTGTGCAGCTTGACAGATGGACCCGCAGCAGTTTTTACATTTCATTAGATAGCAAAAAAGGGGAAATTTTGAAAGAGAACTGGAACCCAAGTTTTTTCTAATCCTTTCTCTCTTTCCTCCTGTTGTGAAGCCAAAAGCACACTCACTGTGACAGAAAGCACAGAATAAGAAAGGGACACGAAGGAAGATGAAAAGAGACCTGTCCCCTTTTGGCAGGATGGGGAGCTAGAGCTGGTGGATTTTCTTCCCTCTTTGCTCTTTTGCCTTTTTCCCTCTTTCTTTGTTTGCTTGACAATCACATGCCTTCCAGACTCACTTGATACCGAGTCCTTCTCAGTGACAGCCAACTCCAGCAACCCATGGATGAGATACCCCAAACTCTACCTGGACATTCCAAGCAAAACCAAATGCAGAGACCACAAACTCCACCACAATATCTTGCTGATACAACAGCACTCTGTGTCGAGCCTTCATTGATCTTTCTGTTTTATGGATTTTACATGTGGATTTGATCCTGACTCCCACAAACACTGCAGAGGTGCCTTATATTTCTCTTAGCTGGTTCACATTCAAAGACTAGTATTTACGTTTCCAATTATTTTGTGTACTAAATCACATACATGCTTTTAGGCTCACACCTGCTCCACAGCTTTCCTTGGCTGCAGAAGCTCAGAGAGGAATGAGACGGAGAGAGCTGCCGGCATTTTGCCCAGTGTGTTCTGTGTGATTCCTTGCAATATCTCAACTGCTGCACATGTTTTATAGTCAAAGGCAGATGGTCAAACTGGAGATTGTGAAAAATGTCTCAAACGCAATTGACTGAGAGTGTCCCTGGGCCACTGGGGAAAATTGAAGTGAAATTTCTGATCAGATCACAGAAATCTCTAAATTCACCCAACTGGAAGCTGTTCACACAGACCTCAGCAGAAAGAGACCAGTAAACCTTCCCAACTTCATTTAAAGTCACAGTGATACCCCAGGCCTTTTTCATCCTCCAACTCTTCTTTAACATGCTGAGAAGTTTTTCATTTGTTCCACACTTTCTTTTTGCCCTCACTGGGCTTCCAGAGTAAAACAGAATTAGTTTCTTCTCAGGATGTGCAGAATGTGGGAGGGGAAGGGGGGGACGTGTAAAGGAAATCAGAAGACCAGATGTATTTTACCTCTTTTGCCTCTCTAACAGATGAGCAGCTCTTCTTCTACTCACAAACGTCTGTCTCAAAACAAAGATATGAGCCAAAGCCCTGAGGGAAATGGGCTTGAGGTCTGCAGCCTTTTTCTCCACACACTTTTTGGTGAGCTCAAGTGGAGGGAGATGTCCCTAGGTATTGAACCTGACTGCATTGGACCACAGCATTTAATGCAAGTGCCCTGAAATAATTTCAAAAGTAGTTGCCAAAATTAATCTTCTCTTACACTGCCCCAGTACATGATCACTCACTGCCTGGCGCAGAGACGTGGATCTCTCCAGGATGGACAGCTTCTGGCAGGAAGGCCCACCACAGTCTATGCTGAAAGCCATTGCTTAGGAGTCTTAGTTTTTATCCACATTTCATTCAATTTCTCAGCAATAAATGATAATTCAGGGAAAAATAACCAGGACTCCTCCCCCTTTTGGGGATAAAGACAGATAACACAGAATCCTGTTTCCTCCCTGCCCTAGTCAGAAAAAGAGAGAAGGAATAGGTTCAGAAAGTGCCTAGGGCCTGTAGGAATGGTCCTACTCACAAATTCTGCTCTCCATCTGCCAAACTGGCCACAGGAACAGCCAAATGGACAAAGAAATTCATTATTAAGCCCTCACCCTGTCTCCTACACCTATACTTTTACTGTATAAAGACAGAAGGCAGGATGCCTACAATGAGAAATTATAAAGAACAGCACTTCAAGATATAAAAAAAGTCTTCCTCCACCCAGTGCTACAAATTGCAGCAGGGCAGGAGCTGCTCACACAAGTGCACAGTTGCACCATCAGTGCTGCTATTAGGCTGAAAGGAACAAATGCTACTCTTCTTCCAAAAAGATACAGGCCAAGGTCAAAGCTTATGTCACCAAAAAAGCAAAACATGAGAAGCCTACACATTGCTTTCAGCAAGAGTTCATTTTGCTGACATGCAGTTTTCTATTCATTTAGGACGTTTCCATCTAAGATTAAAAGCCAGAGGCTACACTCTGTGCTGACCTTCCTCTAACAATTAAATAGAACACAAAATCTTCAGGCTTCAGAGGGAAAAATTGATGCCAATTTAGTCTTAGATAACACGGCATCAATGAGTCCAATCAATAGTGTACATGAGACAGTCAGCAATTTAGACATCTTGTTATATTTCTTTTTTGGGGGTATGCATACTAGCAAAGGAAAAAAATTGCTATAAGGATCAAAGCATAGTAGAGAAGAGCTGATAATTGACTACAATTGCAGCTCAGTATTACATTTCTGAAAAGATGCTACCAGAGCAATTCACTGCATTCTCAGACTCATTTCCTCCACCAAGACCTTGAAAAAGTATTCTTCTTTTTTGATTAG
>VYZS01017537.1:0-14450 GCA_013400695.1 Neodrepanis coruscans
ATTTTTATTTAACACATTCTCTCTTTTAAACCAGCCTTTACCACACCATGTGAAGCAGCATTGGTGCATAGACCCTTCCTGTCTCTGAATATCAAGTAAATGGTTACAGCCCCACACCTAAAAATCAATGTATTACATACTCCACAGTAAAATAAACCTACAATTTCTTCCCAAGTTCCTGATTATTTTTAGACAAGCCTCTGACACCACAAGTTGTGAGTTCTGCAACAGTTTCAATTACTTTGAAAAACTGGATTTTTTTTTTTTAATTAGAAGTTGCACCTTCTCCATTTAAATAATCCAAGCTGCAATCCCAGCCTGGTCAGTTGCTGGCCCAAACAGGAGCAAGAGTTTGAGACGCCATGAGGTCCCAAGAGAGCTGCAGAGCAAGTCCAAGCCCCTCTCCTGAATGGCCACCACATGTCACAAGCAGAGGAGACAGTCCCCGCTCTTCCTCCTCTCAACAACATCTCACTTGTCTATCCTGGGCAAGAGAACTTGGGTGCAGTAAATCAGGCTTTGCCAGGTTTCTGGGCACCCCAGGAAAATACTGGGGTCCATGGACATCAGGAAGGCTTTCTGATGCTTGGCCAGCAGGATCACCACAGAATCATCACAGAATGGTTTAAGGGACCTTAAAGATCATCTAGTCCCAACCCCAGCTAAAATTGAGATGAGGAAGCACCTCTTACCCTCCTAATCCTCCCCTCCTCCCCCTGCAAGTCCCCATTTATTTTTCCTTCCATTCCCAAACTCCTGTTATCCAGGATTGACATTCATCCTGCTCTGTTCTCCGACTCTGCCCCAAGCTCCTAAACTGCACCTCTGTTCCCTTCTCACCTGCCTTGTCCCTGTAGCCCATGGACCACCCTGCTTGGTTCAACACCTCTCCTCTGCCAGCTTTTCCATCCTGCAGCTTCCCCAGACCCCAATTTTGTCACACTGCCCAGTGCTACCGAAAGCCTCATTTACCAAATTCTTTTAGCCAGTGGAGTTTCAGCACAGAAAAGAACTTAACAGGCAAGTTTTGATGCTGGTGGAGTCACTTTTTATGTCACAACACTGCTCTTTTCTGCTTCCAGCCTCACACACCTACATCATAAAAACCATCTTTTCAATACTTCTGTCACTTGCATTTTTGTTGCTGAAGAGCAGAAAATCTGCAACAAATGAGACCTGCAGATGGCATTTAAACCCCTCCCTTGCCTTGCCAGAAACTGCCACCTCAAGGCAGGAATGACAGAGGCACCTCTGGTTGCACCTCAGTCACTTCAGCTTGTGGTCTGACACTTTAACAAATTCAACGTTGCCTTCTCAATTTAAGCCAAGATCTTGGGCTCTCCCTGGAATTATCAGCACTTAACCATTCTCTGTCAGCTGAGCCACAGAAGCAACAACCTTCAGCAGAGGATCAGCAGCAGCTTTCCCCTGATTTGGTGCTCCTTCCCTGGTTCTGAGATGCTCTGTCAGTTGGGAGAGCACTTGCTCAAGTGAAGTTTTAAGATCCTGGAGCTCAGCTGATCTATTCATATCCCATTGCTCAGATCAGCTTCCAATCCCACAGCTCTGGGATCACAGAATAACCATGTGCTGTTGGGCTGCTACCAGTGCACTACAGTCACACAGCAGAACCTGTTACTTCTGGTCAATGATTAAGGGGAAAAGAAAAAAGCAATGAAATCCCTGCTGCACACAAAGTTACACAGTGAGGTACTTTGCCTCATTCTGTTACATCTTGTCATCACTGAATGCCAGTAGTTTGATCTCTCTCCTCTCTCTAAAATTCATTAAATCTGTTTTTTCAGTTGCCTCTGGTATATCTGGGTTTCATGCAGTGTCTTCATCCCCCTGTAAGCCAGGAATTGTGATCCACACACATCACTGTGCTGCAGCAGCACATTCAGCAAGGCAGAGCTGCACCTCTATTTATTCTTTTTTTCTGAATACATTCCAAATAGTACAATACACATGTTTTTTTAACTAGTGTAAAGTGATGGAAATTAATTCACTGACATATTCGAAAGGAAATACTTCATCTTTGCTTCAATATTTAACCAAAATCACTACACTGGTAGCCAAAAAATGGTGAGCACCCCAGTTTGTTGCTTGCAGTTCTAAAAAACAACTCAATCTATTACATTCAAGTAGCTGCAAGAGAGTGTATTACGCTGCCCACAGCACCCTAACAATGTGGTGCATCAGCACTGCTGGATTTCAGCTGGAAAAATAGGGGCTAACATCTCTACAAGCAAAAGTTAACCCTTTTAGGGCCAGTAAGATTGCATATTTCACACACAGTATATTTTCAGCAGGAACAAGCAGCTTAAAAGGAGAGAAAGAGAAGAGGAATGAACCCTTGTCGTGATAATACTTTACTTTTAAGAAGTTTAGGAACATAGAAATGTGAAAAACCCCTGTGCAGGATTCCAGTGCAGCTTCCACACAGGACTGCATTGCTGGTTTGCTTTCTAAACTTCACCCTCTCTGAAACACAGGCTTGGCACTGCTGTATTTCAATCAATCGCTCGGTCGAGGATCGCAGTGTCATAAATAAAAGGAGCCGGGGCCATAAATTTCTGCAGAGATGTAAAATCAAAGAGAACAATCCAACAGACTCCCGGGGGGGTGGGAGGCTGGCACATATTCCAGCTGTTTGTGTTTCTACTACAAGATGCTTGTTCATTTTAACTTCTTCACTCCTGCACAGGTTGCCAGAGCCACTGAAAACCTCGCTCTGGATCTGGCATTCTGCTCTCTGCTCTGCAATGAAATGCAGCTGCAGGAGAGAAAAAGCCCTGTGATTTATCAAGCTCATCCACAGGCAAAGTCCCAGCCCACTGTGGCTGATGGCCCCACCAGCACAGCACCTCAATGCCTGGCATGTGAGGTACTTGCTGGAGTTACATGTGCAAAGACAGGGACAGAAAGGCAGCAAATCACCCATGGACAGCCTTGTTTATGAGGAGAACCTACATCAAGGACAAAGCATCAGCACATTTCCTCATGAGGAGGTAAAGACAAGCAAAGGATGCAACACTACCCACCTTTATTGCAGAGACAGGGAGAAATTCAGTTCAGACCTGTTCATATTTGATAGTTTAGTTTCTTACACAATAGGAACAAAAAAACATCCCCTTGCTAATAAAAACAATTGGTTCTGAAAGGATGTTCCAAAGGCAGAGCACTCAAGGTAGAACAAGTGCAGTTAATAAACCAGGTGGGTCACTCCACTTGTAGCCTCACATGTAAGAGTGAGGTGTCCACAAACTGCAAGGTTTCCTCAGCCAGGCACAGTAAATTATTCCCCCCTCCCAGAAAAGCTGCATCCTCCCCTTACTCCACTTGCATCCTAGAGGTTGTCCCTCAACACCTGGCAAAAGGCAGCAGGGCAGAAGAATCCCTCTGTGTGTTAAGGACATAAATCCCCTCAAAACTGTTACATACCCCAATGTGTTTCACAAAATCACAACTCTCCAGTTTTCCCCAAACCCAGAGGACATTGCAGTCTTACTCAACCTAAAGCCAGAAGCCTGGGGTAGATTAGGTTTTCTGGTTTTAATTTCTAGTGCTTCATTTTCTGTTAAAAGAATTAAAAAAAATAAAAATCCAGGCTTGATGGTTTGGTTGGGTTTGGTTTTGGCATTTTTTAAAAGGGAAAGAGCCTGATTAGAGTTTATTAATAATCTCAGTGATTTGCTTCTTCCAGTGTGGTCACCCAGTGAAATAAGAGCTTTCAAAGAAATATATAACAAACAGTGAGGTTTGTTTTCTACATTTGATTACCACTTGTATTCTTAAGTAAAATTATTAACATTTGAGTAAAAAAAAAAAAAAAAACAAATGAAAAGTCAGACATGAAATTCCCTAAGGGAGAATTGCCACACAAGGATTTGTACAAACCCTGAGAGAAATGTGCAGAGCAAAGTCCCTGGCAGCCCTGTTGCACAGCTCCTCTTCCCAGGGTGCTGCATTAGCCCAGCACAGGACAGCAGGCTGTAAGGAGCACAGCCATAATTTGATTAGTGCCCACTTTACACGATGCAATTAAATTGCCTTTATACTACAAAAGAAATAAAGTCTCTGTTTCTCCAAGTTTTTGACCTCACAGCACAGCAACCAATAAATTGAGATATTTACCCAAACGAAGCAGGTGTGTGAGCACAGTGCTGCTGGTGACAGGCAGAGAGAGACCAAAACAGGTCTTTTCCTTTCCTGCTCTTCCCATCCCCCTTGTAATCCTGCCCACACCACTCTGCTGCTCTTTCCCAACCACAAACGGTGGCTGCTGGGACAGATTATCAAGGAGACATCTGTTTGACTGATGCACAAAACAGGAAAACACCATGAGTGCACCCATTTTGTTTACAGGCAACAGTTTTTCCAACGTGTTTCTTAATTTCCAGGAGAAATTCCACTGTCCTGCTCTACTAACCAAGGAATCCACACTGAAACTGCAGCATGATTTACCAGTCACTAATCTCATCCTTAGAAGTTGACCAGACATAAAACCTGCAAGCTGCAAGAGATCAAAGCTTCCTGTCTCAGGTATGAACAGGACAGACTTGAGCAATGAGCCCGAATTTAAGAAAAATTAGGATTGGATTTCCAAATGCTTGTTTTAACGTAATTGGAAACACAGTCTGTATTTGAGTTGCTACAGAGATTTTTAAGTTCCCTTAGAGATCCTACACTACAGAAATTCTAAGTTGCCTTGGAGATCCTACCTAAATACAAGCAGCTCATCAATTTAAATCAATTCCTAAATATTTCAGTAAAACATGGTGCAACCCGGCAAAACCAGACATACAAACTCAGCTCCACTGCAAATTTGAGAACTGTTTCTCCTGCTTTTCACTGTATCCTCGAATTGCAAATTTTCTTTTCCACATTGTTGCATTTAAAACATGACAGAGAAAGGTTATTTCACCGGAGAGAAGAAGGGATGGAGCCCAGCCCTGGGCACAGGGCACCTGGCTACCCACCTTATCAAATATTGCCCCCTGCAGTACTTCCTGAAAAAACACCCATCCATTTGTTTTATTCCCACAAGTTTTCCAGCTTACTGGAGTGCTCTGAGCCTGCAGCAATAGTGCATTTGTTGCTCTTTTATTCACTCTGGAGTTTGTTTTCTCTCTCATGAGACTGTCTATTCCCCAAGGGTCCTTTCCCAGCATCATCTGGTGCTCCCACACCAACACAGCAATGGATGGACTTTACTCCCATTCACTATTTGTACCATAGTGCAGAAAAATAAATCCTCTACTCAAGCAGGGCACAGAACAGTACTTGGAAAAAAAACCAAACCAACCAACAAACGGGTAGCTTTTCCCCCTACAAACCTCAGCCCTGGAATTTCACACCTTTAAGAGCTTAAAAAGATGTTTGGTGTCTGTTTTCTTTGAGCTGGAGCTCTCTTCCAACTCTGCCTTAGAGACAAGTCTCTGCCTCTTCAGATTCCCAATATCCAACTTTCCTCATTACACAGCAGAAATTATTGGTGAAGTCAAGTCAAACAAGTTAAAATGCCAATTTTTAAAATTTTAGTAATATAAATAGAAAATCATTAAGTCCTCCTGTGAGTTTCAGCAGTCAAAGCAAATAGGAGGAGGCCTCTTAAGTGTTTAGGAAAGGATGCCACTGAAGTTGGTGGTGACAAGCTGTTGAGGTTTGAACTGGTAAATGCGCAATATAAGAAATAGGAAAAGGAAATATTTAGAAATGAGTGATGCCAAAACTGCAATCAGCAAATGGAAGGCTAAAACTGATGAGCAAATCTGGATGCTTCTTTTATTATTTATTTTTATTGTTTGAGCTGTGCCATGTAACAGGGCTAGATCAATTGCAGCTCCTGAGCACCTCACTGCAGTGTCGGTCACACCTCCACCCGCAGCCCTTGCCACGGGATTTCAGTGGGAGATGCTGTGCAGGGCTGCTGAGCAAAGGTGCTGGCCTGATCCTGCTTCTCCCATGGCAGCCTGAGGTTTGAAAAGTCTGGACTGAAGCCAGCGGGGATTTGTGATAGGAAATACACAACAGAGATCAGAATTTTGGAGTGTGGGCAGGGAATGGAAATACAGCCACTATGACCCTCTCAAAAACTGAGTACCGAGGTGCCCCATTATACAGTGATGTCCATAAGAACAGTTACTGCATGAAGATGGAAGACACCAGCTTGTGAGGGTGATACTCCCTAAATCCCTGAGCCCACTGCTGAGGCTGCAGCCACTGTGTGAGAAGGTCAGGGAGGGCAGGGGACTACCACCACCGAACGCACAAACACAGCAGCAAAAACAGCTGAAAGCAACATGTCACTTTTACCACTAAAGCAGGAAGACAACAGGTGAACATACCAGAAGTGAAACAGCCAAGACATACTCCTTTCTAAAGGACCCAAAGCAGTGGGAGGTGTTGAGGGCATGAAACATTTCTGTTTAAGGCCAGAGAATGCAGAAGAATGGCTTCATAAATTATTCTCTGTTCTAGAAGAGTGAATAGACTTGAAGGACAGGTGATGTCTCTGAAATATGCAAATAGAGCTGAGCTGGTCCAAGCAATTACCTTTCCACTGCCTGGAACTTCAGACTGAAAGGAATGACTCACAAGCAAGAACAAGAAACAAAAGATGTGCTAAATGGTAGAAGATGACAAAGGAAGACTGCATCAAGAGGAGAATGGAGAGAGCGTGGAAAAGAATATTCCTGACCTCCTACCAGCAGCTGTTCTTGGGAGAAGGAACAAAACAACCCAGGACACAACTCACAGTGAGACCATGAGTGAGGGCCTGACTGCAAAGCATCCTGAGAGGCATGTGATGACTGGTTCTAGACAAACACAGCAAGGAGGTTCTTGTGGCTTCATGGATGTAAAGACAATGGATCTCACCTCAACACCCTTTAGGTTACCTGGTATTTTAAAGATTTCCCAGCAAACACAATCGCTGAAAACAAAGGCAGTTTGATAATTTCTTTCCAGCTTTTAGACAAAGCTCTGAAAGAAGAAATTAAGCAGGAGTATCAGACAACCTGCAGGGTGAAGAAACTAAACCACATTGGAAACAGCCATGGAGATGAACCAACAGATGTGCCTTCCCTGTCAAAAAACGTCATACCAGCTTCAGAGAGCAGAGACCAGCTGTGCTGCTGCCTCTGCATATTCAGTTGTCTCCTAATAAAGGGCAGGTACTCCAGGCTCCATGAAGCCCTAGGAAACAGCAGGTCAGGTTTTGGCTGCTATTGGAGTCCTCTTTGCCTCTGAACACAAACTCAGGACACACCTCCTGGATCAGAACCCTTTTACTTTGGGCTCTTTCCCCCCCTCCCATGCAAAACAAAGATACTAAATTATAGCATTTAGAGTCTGATGCTGAAAATGTACTAATACAGAAACTGCAAGGTCAATATGAAAGAATGAATCAATGGAGAATCAAGACAAAATCTATTTGGACTGAAATACTGCATTTAGCTCCATTATATTTATTAACAAAAATACCAACAGTCTGAAAGCTGCAGAACAGCAGCAAATCTGCTGGGGAAAAGAATGAACCTATGAAAAATATAACCCACTTCTAAGTTTAAAATTCTGTGTATTTAGTACTAAAGAATCAAGAGATTAAAGCCCTTTTGCAAACACATGAAACAGGAGACTGAGGAGAATATAAGATAACAAAAGAACAACTTTAATGAATGTGATGAACTGTTGAAGATAAAATATGTAAGTAATATTGAGAAAGCTTTATAATAGCAAAATTCATGAAGCTGCACAATCAGAAATTCAACATCTTTGCACTGTAATTACTATTTATGGTTCATAATGATGTGAAAGATGAACTTTTCAAATTGGTACAACGCACTTTGTGCTGCTTTTAACCAAATCCTGGGAGTATTTCATTCATGAGCTACTGAATGTAAGGAAGATTCAAAGGAACCCACAGATAAGCAGGTAAAGGAGACACGGTGACAGTGATGAAGCACCTTGTAATGTACCCACAGATCTTTTCTATAAATCCAGTCTGAAGTTTGAAGATTAAAATAGCTGTTTTATCTCCATTCCCTGACACAGGCATCTCCATCATTTTCATGAACAGAGCTCCCTCTCGTGGCTTTTGTGGAGGGGGAAGGAAAAGAAAAAAAAGTAGAGCAGCATGAGACACATCAGAGTGACAGGACTCCTGACTGTGTGTTGCTCCTATAAAAGTGAATTAAAAGAAAGATGTAGCAGAAAGGATAGGTGGATTTCTGTAAAGTCAGCAGTGACACCTGTACTTTAATGCAAACTTTTAAACTACATTTTCTGCTAAGGTGACCACCTCACCTTAGGGGAGGAGAGGCAGAGCAGCACTGCCAACCATCCTTTGTTTGGTACATGGCTTCTTCAAAATATTTGTTTCGTAAAAAACTAACATATTATTTAACTTCCCTAGCTGGCAGCTTTGTAACCTGAAGCTCACACCTGTGACAGTATTTCTCTGAGGCAAGAAAGTGAAGACCCAAAGCTAAGCCTGTCACCATGCTGAGAAATCTATTCAGGAAAGAACTGGGTGTTTTGTTTGGCTTTTTTCAAATTTTTTAATTAATACTCATGTGTTTCACTTTGCACTTTCTTCCTTCAGGATTATACACAGATTTTTACAAACTATTTTATTTCTGTATGAGAATTTTAGACTGGATGAGAATTTACACAGCAAGCAGCCAGTTTTTGCTAACTGCACACATTTAAAACTATTTTCCCCAAGGGCATTAAAAGGGTTTTCTCTAGATGACAATGTTTCTTTGCTGCAAAAACAGTATCAATGGCATGAAACATGAACTACTAAAGAAAAAACAATTACTCTTCAGACCCTAGAACAGCATCAGAAGACAAATGAGGATCAAAATCTTGGTGCTCACACAAGATTTTGCTTCCAAAGCACAGGACTAAAAAAGAACCAATTTCCTACCATGAGAAGAAATTACCATGCCTGCAGCATTTTGCTGTTAGTGAAATATCCCCACTCCATTTCCAAAGGCAATACTTTTTCTAAAGAGCAATCCTCTTTAAAAATGGTATAAAAGTCAGTCTATAAACAGCAGATATCCTTAAGGATTCAATCAAGTAATAAACCTGGTAGATGAAAGACAGATTAATTAAAATGACAGCACAGTGTCCCTATAATACAGACACAGGACTTGTTATGTTGGAGTACCTAATCATAATCAGATTTGGTAATTTGCTGCATCGAAACAAAAAGGAAACATTTTTAGAATTGATCCCTCAGTTCATGTCACTTTCATGGAGATTGCTTTCTATTGATCAACATTTAAATAGTAGTTGAAAAGAGAAAGACGAGAAAAGGATAAAAAGTATCTTTACATGCTAAATACAGCATGAACCAATAAGAGCAAAATAAATTAGATCACTTCAGCCAAACCAACGCTGTGCATGCGCTCGCTGCAGTGAAGATCATTATGAATGAAAGAGATGGGTCTTCGTGTTTCAGGCATAACAAAAGGAGAGTTTTTAAAACGAATTTAGACCTTAATCTGCTCAAAATGAAGTTTGCCATGCAAGCAATTAAAATCTGTGCAAAGCCCAGCCCTTGTCAGCTTTACAAAGGCAAACCCTGGTTTGTTTTTCAGACAGTATTTCCACATTTCCTACCTGTGGATTCCAAGTGGGGTCGAGTTTCTTCACTGCAGCAACGTATTCCTGCATGGCTTGGTGAGCGCTGGTGTCTCCCAGGGCTTTCCAGGCCTCCCTAGGAGAGACAGCAAGACATCAGGGATCCCCTTGGAGGGAGTACAATGTGTTTTTATAGTGTCACCAGTGGAACACAGCGGGCAGATTCATCTGGATCCTTTCAGGGGATGCAAAGCCATCTTTCATTCAGTCTGAAATAGCCAGCTTTTCCCTGAGGCTGTGAATGGCCACTGTCACTGCAGCTCTGCTGTGAAAGGATGTTCCAGGGGATCCTGGCCCAGGCTGGAACACAGTTTGTGTTCACAGAGCTGTAGCTGCTTCCACAACATTTTTGCTGTATGTGGGCTCACCCTGGACGTGCGAGGTAAATTAGAGGAGTCTTGTATTTCACGACTGCATCAAGCACAGCAGCAAATATTTCCCCATTAAACAAAGGATCTAAAGCCAGTTCAGTGGTAGACCCTCAGAGTTGACACCCTCTAGGTCCATAATCCCTCAACAGACAGTTAACAAACAAAAAGCAGAGCCAGAAATTGCTAGGAATTACAGATTTCCTCTTACCATTTCTGCTTTCCCTCAAAATCAAAGAAGCTCGGCTTGGGGGTGTTACAGGTTCCAAGTTTCACCTGATGAAAAGAAATTTCCTTCTGTTAGAACAAAGCAAAGAGGACTTGCACAAGGAAAATTCTGGGTTCTGATGGTTTCAGGGTAATTTTGTTGTTAGAAGAAAGGTTTTGGGGGGAAACAAGTGACACAATTCAACCTCACCTTACCCCCCTTTCAGCACCTCTGCATCCCTGTGTTTTCTTTGTGTGATGCAAGGGAAGCAATTTTGTTATGCAGCTCATTTCTTTAGCATGTATTACCCAACAGGGATAACCAGCAAGTGATTTCTCACTAATGTTATGTTTATTACCCAGGCAAATGCCTCATCCTCCACCAGTATCATGAAAAAAATCCTGTTGATTAGGGTTTCTACAGAGATGATTATTCATTAAGGCTCCAATTCGCCTGCTTCCACACAAAGCTCAAGTAAACAGACTTTGCTTAATTATTTTCAAGGTTCTCTGGAAGGCAAGGGGACAAACTCAGGCCAGAGGAATTCCAGGCTTCTGAGTTTGCTCTGAGGCACCAGGATGCATGGAAACACAGCTGAAAGACCAGAGATGAACCAGCCTGCCAGCAGCAAGGCAGAAATGGAAATGTGCAGGGGGGAAACAAGAAAGACAAGGAAGCAAAGGAATGAGCCAGGACTGGTGGAGAGATATATGGGGGAAAAAAATGTTATGGCCAGTGTAAAATGGACTTGGTGCCAATGTTCCTTTCTCACATCCTTGCACGCAGGCAAAATGAATCTTCCTGAAATGAAAATATCACTATGACAGGGAATGAATTTACCCAAAGTATGTGCTGGGTCTTGTTTCTTTTGTTGGGTGGGTTTTTTTGTTTGGTTTGTGTTTTTTTTTAAATTTTTTAACAAAAGTGCTGTTTATCCCACAGGAATGATGGACGAGAGACTAGAAGGCAGAGCTCAACCATGGCTCCAAAAGTAGCAGTTATCACACCAAGTCCCTGCAACAAAGGGCACAGCCCCGTGCCAAGAAAGCCCAGCACAGCTGGGGACCCTGGGGAGGGAACACAGGAACGTCCCAGAGCTGGGCAAGGGCTGCTGGATGAACATTTTGTCAGCCAAGCAAAACCAAACTGCATTCAGCAAATGTTTTATGAAATATGCTCAAGTGTTCAGGCAGGTGAAGTGCTTAAATCAACTAACAATTCTTCACCTTAATTTTATGCTGAGGATGGAATCATTAATCAGGCTTTAAAGAGAACATGCCTGTGCTGAAAGATATTTATTAGTTACACTATGTTTTCATTTAAAGTGTTAGAGGATATGAGTGACTGTAACTGCAATTAATTTCTGTGTATCTGCCTGTCTCCCAGTGAGCAATTCATCCAAATTAGAACATCTCAGCTGGCCTTTAAAACAACGTATTGCATTTCATGGGGAAATAGGAGAACAGGCCTAGCAACAGTTAACTCCTATAAATTAGTCACAAAACATTCACAATGTTTTCTTCTGTGCTCAGAGGTGGATTGGACCACTTGTTCTAAAAGAGCAAAACAAACAGGGGAATAAAATGCAAATTCATTTTCTGTATGGAAAATGCTTGCTTGGCAATTCTTTAGTTCAACAGCCAACCAGCAAAAAATTGGCCAAGATGGATCAAAAAAAAAAAAACCAACTCTGTTTTAATATTAATTTTCCACTGCCATCATCAAAACACGAGAGCAGTTCCCTCTCCTGAGATTTGGCATCCAAAGGCTGCTCCAGTGCTGGGGAAGACTCTCAGTAACATCGATAGTAATACAAATCAAAGAACAGGAATTAAATTTCATCCATCAAGAGAGGAGGGAAAAAAAAAGTGCACTTGTGCCCTGTTTGCTATTTTAAGATATAATAAAAAGGCTTGCAGTGGTTTTGTTGGAAAGAACAACATAAAGATTTTGGCTCCACTCTTTTTGCCGCAAGATTCCACAAAGCACGAGAAACCAGCCAGGAATTTCACCTGAGAGGGCACCTGGGCCTGGCACCTGAGGAAAGGGAGTTTGAGCTCAACATGCCAATGATGACAAACTGGCAAAACTTCGTGGAGGTTAGGGTTAGGTGCTACTTTTCCCTGGATGGCACCAAAAGCTGTTTTTCTCCGTAAGCAGTGAAAGACAAGAGCCTGTAGTGGTGTTTTAAGTTAAGAGTGTCTCATTCTGTGTCCAAAACATAATTACTGAAGGTCTCTGGTGTGCTGACCGGTCACTTGATGCTCAGCTCTCCTCATTTACAGCTCAACTGCTGCGTTAAAAGAACAGGGTAGCCCAAATGCATCACGAACTTTGCTGATATTCCCTCTGCACACAGAGCTCCCTGCAGGGCATCATTCTCAGGAGCTGTGCAAAGACAGCCCAGGCTGCCCCAGATGGGCAGTGTCTGCAGTGGGCTCCATTTGTGGCCAAAATGGAAATTTGGAAACCTTGGGTGAGGCCTTCACCTGAGACCTGAAGGTCACAAAATTCAGAGATGTGTTAGCACTGCACACCATCCCCACACCACTCCAGGCTGTGAGAAACCTTGAGATTCTCCTCACTGGTTACTCCAGCACCGGTTCCCTCTCCCTGGTGGTGGTAAAACAGCTCTTTGCTAATTTTTCTACTAATGTATTTAGGAGTTCCAGCCAAATATTCTTACCTGGTTGTAAATCTCCTAAGGTGGATCACATCTGCAGCCTCCCTATGGAGCAGTAACAGGAACAGAACCTCCCTGGGCAGCAGGACTAAGCTGTGGCTGTACACAAGCCAAATCAGCTGAATTTCTTTGGCAAGACAGCAACTTCTTCCTGTCCCTGCCCAAAGCTCTGCCCCAACCTGTGGGGAAGCCTTGACTAAAAAAGGGGTGTAAGGAAGGACAAGCAAACACTGACAGAAGACAAGGGGTCCTGATGACCACAGAGACCAAAGAAACCAAAGAGACCAAACGTCCCAAAAAGACAGAGAGTGACAGCTGAGTCAGAGCCATCACACAGGTCTGCAGGCAGAAATTCCCGTGCCGAGGGCAGCTTTGTGGCATTATAAACTGGGATTATATTCTTGAGCCTACACTGGGAGTCAGCATCAGCCCCTTTTTGCCAGTGGGTTTGCACCTCTCAGCATTGACACATCCTCCTCCTGGCAGGGCAGTTTCTCCAGTCCAAGTATTTCCAGGAGGATGTGGATTCCCTCCCCTCTCTGAATCACAACTACACTGGTCTCCAGTACTGTACAGTCTGAACCTCAGGGTTTTGCACACTCAACACAACAGGAAAGCACTGCCTTCACTTCACCACTGCAGACTCAAGGCACAGACAACTGATCTGCCCAGGAAGGAGAGGAGGAAAAGGCAAAGAGCCCTCCTGGTCCATCCCTCCTCCTCTTCTGGGGCAGAGTCGTAAACTCAGCAACATCTTCTAAAAACCTCACTGGAGGTGACAACTAAGCAATTCCCTTATTTTCAAGTCTCTGACACATAAACAAAATCAGAGAGAAAAGTAATAAAACCCTGAAATGGCCTCCAATAAAAGGTAATAAAATTCCAGGAAAATGCCTATATACCCAAACAGTTTGAAATAAATAATATACAGTATTTTAACTGAGAGCTCAGCTGTTACTGCCACCTCTTTTATGACGGTGTTGTACCTTAAATCAAAGCCTTCAGTGACACAAAACACTAAACTAAGGAAAGACAAGGATGCCAAATCAAGGACAGTGGACAGATCTGAGTCAGCACCTTTTGTGTGCCAGCAATTCCAGCGTCCACCAGGGCAATATATTAGCAGCTCATTATGCACCCTGATCTGGCTGCTGTAATTAAAGAGAGAAAAACTTGCATTAAGTGCCCTCGTTTTGATTTAAAACCCAAAGTGCTGCAAAACTCAACGTTAGCAGGGCATAACCCTGCAGTGGCTGTGCCAGCAAACTTCTCCTGCTGCTCCCAGGTAATCTCACAGGGATGGCACCTTTGTGGGCAGGGAAGCCACAGGCACAGGAATCCAGGAGCCAAGCACAGCTGAACCCAAGGAGCACAAAGGCACTTGTTGCCTCCTGCTTGGACAGGGACAGAGGGGGCACAGAAGTGCCCTGTTCCACCCAGCAGAAGGCAACTGGAAATCTGTGCTGACACAGGGTTAGTGATCAGCTTTTTCTGAGTTCAGATTCAAGTAATTTTTAACATCAAACACCTCATT
>VYZS01017546.1:2686-17329 GCA_013400695.1 Neodrepanis coruscans
GGGAGGGGAACAGACTCTCCATTCTCTTGACCCCTAATACTGACACGACATGAAGCAGAGCACCCAGAAAACAGTGGGAACACTATCAGTTCAGACTCTAAGCATGTCTCAGCTCAGCTTTACAGATTTGAGATTGCAGAAGTGTAAAGAAAAGTGACTCAAATGTCAGTGGTCTAGATGGCAACTGCTATACTCCACATCTTTCCACCCCAACAGCATGGGAGCACTTCCAAATTTATCACTAGAACCTTCTCAACCAGTTCTTCCCATCTTCTTTTAGATCATAAGATGCTTGTATTTTCTTACACCTATTTCAGTCAGCAAATCAGACAGACAATTTCCCAACAATTTCGTGTCTTTGCCTTACTCTTTGTACCCCAACACCTTTACAGCTACACAGTTCATGACTTTGCTCCTCTTCCTTCTTTCCCTCCTGCTATCCAACATTTGTGTTGCTATGTCTGCACAGGTATGCAGGGTTCCCAGAGAAGGCAGACAATATGGCATCTTTGGCAATCAGGCATTATATAATTTATTGAAACAAAACATAAGACTTACTTTATTAAACTAAATAATTCTACACTTCATAAATCTCCATACTAGGAGAATATCATTAAATAACTATCACACTTGAAGACAGCATTCAAAACATTAAAAAACGGACAGCAAGAAGGAGCAAAGACCTGTCAATGTGCAGAATCCAAGCCTTTGCTGAATTTCAGGTCTACCAAGGGTCCTCCTCTGTGTGCCAATTCAGGGCCTGAAGGTGTCTGTGTGTGTGTGTAAACTACTGTTTCATACTGAAAATGAAAGATCCAAGACAAACTATGCTACCTTTTTGTAACTTCTGATGTGAAAAACAGTCTAACTCAGCAACAAGTCTGTCTTGATATGGTTATATACCTCCCACTGACCATGTCCTGAGTAGCCTCATGGAATACACAGCCACCTTGCTGGGGTGACTTTTCACAGAGGCCATCTGGAACAAGCAGTTCCTGTTTCTGGCTGCTTGTTCCCAGCTCCTGTTGCACTGCCCTCTCCCCCTTCCCTCCTGGTAGCGTTAGGACAGCGTTATGGTACTGTCTAGAGAACCGAGTTGGTTAAGCTAAGAATAGTCCATTCATCCTCCCCCTCCCTCCCCATTTTTGCCAGGTTATTTTTAAAACAGATCAGTTCTCTGGCCTAGTTCAACAGGCAGCTCAGCTTAAAGGGGAAGAGAGGAAAAGATCCATCTCTGGCAGCCCAGGGTGTAAAAAGGACTGCAGGGCCCCTTCAGCCCACCTCCCCACTAAGACATAACATATTCATGGCATTAGACACACTTAGATTCCCAGTTTGAGCTGGTGTTTGCAATGTCTGAAAAGGAGCTTGTCCTATTCCTACAGTTAGGAAGAAGACGTTTGCATGATCTTAACCCTCATATCCCAGGAGCCAGAACTAATTCTGTACTTTTCTGATTTGACTTGGGGATTCTGTGCCACCACAGCAGGACTTAGAAAATGGCTTTTCACTGTAACCTTGTCTGAGTGCTCATCTTTTGTTTGCATTACTCTAGCTTGCAAGATGACAGCTATCAAGTCAGATTACTGAATGCGACTCACAGTGATGCATGCCAAAAGTAAACCATTAAGAGCATCTAAATAACAGAGTTAGGCTTAAAATGTAGGTTGTCAAATATTGTATTTAGTAAGAAATAATTCTAGACAAAATCAACAATTAAAAAAAATCATTTAATATCTTTCAGCTTGTTCTTTAAAAAAGAGATTAATTCTTAAAATTCGCTGGACTGATCAAATAAAAACTCATATGAATTCCTAAAAAACCCCCCACATCTCAAATGTAATGAATTTAGGCTGNATATTCAGGGGACATTAAATACAGTATACTCTTTAAGGTATCTCTAAAAATATTTGCGATGTCTTCTAAATCTCCTATTACAGTTAAAAATCAATACTGTTGTATCTCTTAATATAGTCAAGGTCTTTTACTGGTGAATATTATGGAACTTAAAACCTCTCCTCCCTTTAGTCTTTCAAGATTATTTTCGTTAGAACTACTAAAGAAAGTATATACGCAAATGAGTATTGCTAAACATCATGGAAAAAATACTCAAAATGTATCACAACTTTGCATTTTTGCTAACAGTCATATGCAAGTACTTGGAAGTAATCGTTTAAAATATAAAAGTACAGATTAATCATAATGTAATCAGGGTAAGTATCAGTTGAAATTTGTAATTTTCTATATCCAAAATAGAAGAAAGCATCACCATACAACAAGGAAAACAGTCCTGCAGTACAAGTGCACAGGAAATGGCAGGCACACACCACTAACTTGCTTTGTGGCCATGTCAGAAATACTTCTAATTATCAGCGGTAAAAGAGGGATGGCATTTCTGCTGGAAGCAAGTTTTACACTTTAGTCTTTCCCCTCCCCTCTCTTTCAGCCTATAAGTATTAGTCTTACACATTTTTCTCCCATACAGCTCTTGAAAAGGTTGAGTTTTTCAGGGCTGAGAGCAGACAGAAATGTTCATCAAGAAATGCCTTGAGGTCAACTGTCTTTAACTCATCAAAGTGCAGCACTGAAAATGTGGATGAGGAGGATTATATGAGCATGGTAAGGCAGATTAAAAAACGCAACACACTGTGTTCTGATGATCATTTACTTTTTTCCTTTCGGAAACGGGTTCAGTTATCATCCAGAACCACCTCAGTGGTGATGGTCACACAGTACTGACTCCCCCTCCTAATTTCAGCTGCATTCAAAACAACTATCGATACACCAAAATGTCTTTAATGCTATTTCCCAATATAAGGAAATAGCACTGGGATGTGACAAGGAGTGAAAGTGGAGATGACCCACGTAACAGTGTAAGGAAAGACACCTGGTCCACCACAAAATTATGATGGAGGCCAAATTCTTGAGAAGCACTGAACTACACTGGAAATAAAGAAAAGATGAGCTTGCTTATGGCTTTATAAAATACTTACAACATTAAAAAGCCCCCTAAAAGCAAAGGAAAAGCAGCCACAGTACAAGTCTGCAACGATTATTTTTCTTAAGTGAGGGAGGAAACAGAAACCCTAGAGTACCCACTCTGTGCTTTTCTTTAATTCTGTACAACAGCTGGACATAAGATATTGAACACATTAATGAAACTACTGCTCATTTCTACTCAGAGATTCCTGTTTTGTTTATTATAAATACACATTTATTGGCAGCAAGTAGAACATATTACTGCTCTGTTTTATAGTTCAAATGGCTCACTCAAAGAGTAATTTGTTTGTATTCTGTATCAGGATCAATACTGTACCAGGGATAGCCCAAGGAATGTTTATGCTGAGGGTTTTGCTTGCAGTATTTTGTTGTTGCAATCAATTGACCAAACAGGACATCTTCTTAAAACAACATATAAAATTTGATAGTGACCAGATCAGCCATTCAAGCATAAAACACAATGCAACATCTATGAAAAGACTGAAGGCCCACTGTTTTTATCAACTGATGGTACACACAGCTCTCCTACCTGAATATTTCCCACTGGCCTTTTCTTCCTCTTGGTAGCTGGGGACTGTTTCCTCAATGCCCTCACATAACAAGATCCATTTTCCTGCAATAAAAATACAGACACATCATGCTTCTGTTCCATGTAATATGGCAGCATTTGAAGCAGCTCAGTGAACAGACTTGAAACCAAGAGCATTTAGGAGTCCCAGGACCAAGCCTGGAGGAACAAACCTAAGGCTGGGCCAGGGTTCCAGCCCAGCTCTGCCACCCCCAAACTTTTAAGACTCAGTCCAGCAGTCTAAGTATTACAGGTTTTCATGCCTGTAACTACGAAATGAAGAAAAGATAATAAGAATTCTGTTGAGGTTTATATCAAAGTCCCCTGAGACAAATGGTAATTTTTTTCCAGTTAAAGGTCATCCTACAGTCTCTTTTATTATAAAGGGTACCTCCTGACTGTTGTGAGTTAAGTGTCATGAAAAAAAAAAAACAACCCCCAATATCTGCTTAAGAAAATACATCAAAATACCTCAAAACCACCATCCTGTCTGTAGCAAAACAAAGCAAGTTTATAGATTACATTGGCGCAGCACTGTGACTTCTAGGAAATGCTTTTTAATTAGAAAGAAAGACTGCAAAGGGAGACAGGGGAATGTTTATGGGCAGTATATATTTTGTTACATGCTGTTTCAGCAGGCAGACAAGGTGTCCTTACAGCCTTATACTACTAGCACCAAAAGTCAGCAAATATTGATAAAAGTAACACAACTACTACATTTTGTCTCTCTCTTTTGAATAACTTCCAAATAAACTCCATGCAAAAGAATTTTCCATTAAATATGAAAAAGCAAATGGTTGGGGGGGAGAAGAAGGCACACAATTTACAGCCAGTCCAGGTTCTTCTCCAAGGACCAGCTGTGGGAGCAGACCCTTTCATAATAACTCACTTGTTGCAAAAGTCACAGGTGACATAAAAAAATGCAAAAGAAAAATCTCAAGCTATTACAAGTAACTTTTTAGTCACATTCAATGTTTGCTCTGCAGTCATATTTATTCTGTTCACCGATAATTCACAAAGAATAAAAGCATGACTGAAAACCCTAAGTTAGAAACAGTCATTCCACCCCAAGACATACAGTATCACCAAGGGATTTTTGCTTCAGAGAGGAACTCTGCTGGTTTTCTTGTCTCACAACAGAAGTCAATTTTACAGAAGTTACATATTGACAGGCACCCTGGGTGAATGATTGGCTTTCAAGGCCTCATTGAACTGTGAATGTTTTCGCCCAGAACGTATTTATTCTCATCAAGAAGTTTTCCCCAGTGCTTTTGTTCTGCTTATACAAGCCAGGAAAAAAAACATGTTAATTAATACAGATTTAGTATGTGTTAACATGACTTTCTTAGCTAATACAGACTGGTCTTCAATGCAGTTGGAATAAGTTATTTTAGTTTGTTCCTCCAAAGGATAAACTTTTTTTCTGCCTGCCCTAAGAGCTGGGTACTATTTCAGGTGTTAACTGGGTAGGACTTTGGCAAACAGGGCTACAGCATTTACTCAGACGCTTAAACTTTACCTCTCACTCCTCTCTCCTGGACTCTTGCTTACAACACTGTATTTGTGCAGTTGCGTTGGTTGGCTGGACTGGGGGAACCAATTTCCTTCAGTATGTTGTCTCATAAACAGCTGTGCCAACACAACAAAGGGAGCAGGCACAGGGCAGGAGCGATCAGCCACGATGGCAGAGGGTAGGAACAGAGGCTGCTTAAACCAGCTTAAACTGCACTGTTGCAGCACACGAAGCCAAAGCTTCACCCCCCTCCTCTGTGCTTTATTCTGCCCATCTGTAAAACTGGCACACAATTCATACTTTGTTTTATAAAGCACCTCTTAAAATAAAAGGGCTATCCATTAACATTTCTGTGAATTCACATTACAGACCACCCACCCTTTTCACAAGTCAAGTCCAAGCTCATTCTAAGGACACTGGCACTGTCCCCACCAGCATCTGCTCCCTGGTTTCCCCAAACAACCTGCTCAGGAGAGGAATTGTATCATGTCCCCGCCACCACTCCAGTCTGTTCCCATGCCTCCAGATCAGCCACAGCTCTGCCAACACACTTCATAGGGTCCCACTGAGAACTGCAATCAGTTTGTAAAAATAAAATTAGACTTTTATTAAAGCCTAATCCTTTCATCTTGTTTCTAGGAAGATCCCCAAAACAGTCTCACAGGCAAAGTTCGGGGGTAGTGAGCTACACCTGAAAATGAGAACAGATGGGTAGGGAGGAGGCGTCAACTGGAAAGCCCTTTCCCCTGGCCGGCCTGAGCCACTCTCTCTGGTATGAAACCACGGCCTTACTGTGGCACAACCACCTTTTATCCCGCACAATTTCCATCCTTTTCCACAGTCACACCTGGCCTGTTGTACAGCTGCATGAGCAGACTCTGGTTAGTCCTTTCTGCAAGCACCCATCGGTACCTGGTCTTGGAGCTGTGGAGCAGGAATGGGGGAAGGAGAGCAGTCAGCAGCTCTCTAGCCGAAAGGGTTTCCTGCTCTTCCAGATCCAGCAGAGGGAGCACAAAAACGCAGGTTTTTTTGGCCAAATGCCTTTTTGGCTATGAGCAGCTCGATGCTCACAATCCCCGGCACTCTGTATCGGGCTACTTCTGTAGTAATGTATGTGGGGTGTGTTACAAGTGCACAGCAGACTAAACTCTGGCTCAGTGTAGGTTGCACCGTAAAAATCAATACGGTGAAGGAGACGACCAACAAAGGCCAGGAAGGCTGCAGGAGCCAAGAGGAGGAAGGAGAGGCTACACAGCAGGGCTGCCAACTCCAACAATTTTATCATGTCTCCTGCAGCAGTAGAATTTTTCCTAAAGCCAGCTCTCCAGCAGCTCATCATCACATAAAAATTTCAGCTGTCAGCTCTTTGCTTGTTTCTTTTAAAGGATGTATTTATATCTAGACTTCCAAAGATCAAAAGCAAAGTTGTAAAGGTAAACCCCAAAGACTGAAAAAACAGGAAAAGAAACACAGGAAAAGAATCTCCAAAATCTGTTGTCTGTGGGCAAAGCAATCTCAATTTACTTTATTTACTGACAATTAGCACACTGTTAATTACTCTTTCTGAAGTTGAGGGTGGAAAAAAGGAGACTAAGTATTTCAGCAAACATTGAGAGGAACTCTCTTCCTCCACATTCTCAAGGCTCAACTTCACTCAAGCACCTTTTCTTCCCCTGTTTTCCTAGCCAAATTTTCCTTGTTTCTGCCAAGCTTTACTCTCAGCCCAGCCCAACGTCTCTGGCAAGGCACAGGCAGCTACGGGTTGTGCGTCCAATGCTTTCTGTCTGCTCCTCCTCACTTCTCATTTGTCCTTCAGTTGCTCCTTGCTGCTTCACTCCATTTATCCTGTCCCAGCCTGGACTCCTCCTCCCCTGCTCCCAGTCCCTCAAGGACACCCTTGCTTTGGCTTGGGGTGGCTGCAGTTCCCCAGTGGTGTCCTCACTGCAATCAGGGGCATCCATGATCCCTCAGGGGCATTCCTTAAGGGCAGCCCAGGTGATGTCCCCCACCCCTGCAGACCCCACTACCAAACCCACCAATTTTGGCCCAATATAGTTTCAACACTTTTCTTTTAACATGGTACTCCATTTCTTAGTGACTTTTCTAAGATGAACCAATGGAAAGGTTCAACATAAATAAGGAAAACACACAGAGCAAACTGTGTATTATGACAAGTCTTAAAGCATATAAGAAATACTGTAAGGGGGAACTGGAAGAAATCCAATAGAGAAGCAACACAGAGATCATTTTTAAACATCCTAAGTCTCAGCTGTATCACTGCAACATGCTTGGGTCAAGTACAAAGAACTTTCCCTGCTTTCTCATCACATCCTGGTCCCACCTGGTGGCTGCTGGATTTTACAGACTAGTTTATTTTTTCTGGTGGAGCCCTGTTTCTCTTCCTCAGCCTTACACTCTGAGAAAAGCAAGAAGGACTCCGGGGTATCTCACTGTCTACACCTCAGCACTCAGCCTGTGCTGGACTTAAATAACTGTAAATAAATCAATTTCTAAGGGTAACCAAGAGCAAAACCTTCAGTTTCCATACACAAAATATCACTTGACCTCTACATATCCACATAAAAATGAAGAGATAGCAAATAGAAAACACCCACACAGAAATTCCTGGAAAACAAAAATAGTGCAAAGATAGACAGTTGAAGTACGTTGTACAATCCTCCTATAGAAATGTGTAAGGCAGGTGCACTTCAGGGTAATTTCCTACTTTTACAAATTATTTCTAAGTTCTAGCATTATTCTCCTTGAATTGCAGAATATGTTCTAACTCAAATTCCTGCAAAACCACAGTACGTCAGCAATCCCAACTTCTCTTTTATCCAGGGTATAACTGGGTCATAAGTGAAGAACACAAAGTGCTGCTTTTCCTAAATAAGCTTACTGGTCAGCAAGTGTACTTCTGCTATGTGAAAACATTAACAAACTTTCATGGAGTGCTTAAGTATTATATGCAGTCCTTATTAGGTATCATAGCCCTCTATCAGCTCAGGATTTTTTTAAAAAACTTTGGCTTTTTGAAATTCTAAACCAACTCAAAATCAACACTGACTGTATGCCTGACAAGCATGGGATGCCATCCTTGCTGACAGAGGGATAGTCTGCTAGTTTTATAAGAGAGAAGCGAAAATCTTGTTAAAATAAGCAGTGCCAAATAGGTGAGGGTTTTGGAGAGGAAAAAAGAGAGACAGAGAGAGACTAATGTCAGTGCAGGTTGGTCTGCTCCTTCCCTGGGCAGATGGGATAAGGGAGGAAAGTAAAGCTAGGAAGATCTGGGCACAGGGAATCAGGACTGCAGCTTCTGACAACTTTCAACTTGGCCTACACCTAGACATGGTCCTTATGTATATAAATAAATCCTTATTAAAACAAGAACCAAAAACCACACAAACACATCACACAAAAAAGCAGCATCCACATGGCTGTAAAACACAGACATTCATCTGCCAGAACAGACAGGATGAACACTCCTTCCAAACACAAACAGCAGAAAGCTACAGAAAGTGGCCAAGCAGCACTGAAACTCGTCATGTGCCTCACCTGGCATCACCTAGCACATCCTCCTCCCCGCCCCAGCAAGCTCTGCCTGCAGTCCACTGGGGCTCCCTGTGCCCCACAAAGTCCCAGGCAAAGTCCCAGGCAAAGTCCCAGGCAAAGTCCCAGGCAAAGTCCCAGGCAAAGTCCCAGGCAAAGTCCCAGGCAAAGTCCCAGGCAAAGTCCCGAGGTCTCCTGTGCTACCCCATTTCTTCCTGATACAGCTTGTTCCCAAAACAGAAGCAGGTTCCCCGGGGACTGCAATGGAGAAAATTGCTGCATTTAACACCACAGACACTTAGTCAAACGTGTGCCTCCTGTATCACCCAGTTACTACAACCAGTCTTCTTGGAAGATTTCTCAGGCTTACCCTGTTAGACAGAATGTTAGGAGCATACAAAATAAGAAAGAATCACAGTAATTACTATTATTTTAATTTTTGCTTGTGTTTTTTTCTGCTTTTTTTCATTGGAGTTGAAGCAAAAGTTTGCTTATTGTCACCATTTTCTCAATTAGTTTCCCCATCTGAAAAAAAACCCTTTCATTTTTTTCTCTGCATAAACAGGGATGAAATCCATCTAAATCTTCTATTTCCCACTATTTCAAAAAAATAAAACGTACACCTATTCTCAGCTGTAGAAAGTCGTGAATTTGCAATTTCCTTATTTTAAGATAGAAGGGAATGTCCAGGTTGGGTCATAGCCTACATACGGAAGACTTAACAGCAGCAGTTCACAGTATCATGATCTCCAGTTTACAACAACAGCAGTAAAAGCCTTTACTTCTCCTAAGTTGTTCCACAAAAATCTAATTACTGAAACACTTTCCCAACTGTGCTCTGTTTCTCAGGCTGCAGCTGAATTTAAGATGTGGCCAGTGCACCTGAAAACATGACCCCAGGATTGCTGTTGTCCATGTCTCTGCTCTCCTGCCACAGCCCTGGAAACCCTAAAGTCCCTATGGCAGTGCGGCACCCCACCTCCCTCTCAGTCCCACACCCTGGATGTAAGGGGCCACAAGTGAGTCAGTACGACAGATCAGGGGTAGAAGCAGGAACAGGGAAATAGGACTAAGAGGACAGTCACTTCGACATGTGTTTGTGAAATTATAACCCGATGCAGGTGGCTTTGGCCCGAGCTGATATATGAAAGATTTGGTGTGCTGGCCCTGTGCAAGGGAGTCAGTTCAGGTGCAGCTCCACGCCCCCGTTTCCAGGCTGCTCCTCCTCCAGCCTAACAAAGCCCAGCCAGCTATAGTAAAAAGCGGTCTGGGGCAGATAAATACAAAACAATTCAAGTTTGCAACTCGTTACCATTTCACAAGTGACCATCGTAGTCACAGCTCCTCCCCAGTCCGCAGCAGGCAGCAGCACATTACACTGCATCCGTTTATAGCAGAGCACTGAGTCACCAACTCACAGGCATAGGATAACAAGCACTATTAATCTTGGCTTAAACCGAACCATTGTTCTGAAGATTGGACATCTCTTATAAAATCCCATTATTAGAGACCATTTGCCATCTTTTTCCGTAGCAACTTTTTTAGTTTGTTTTGCTCTATTTTAGAAAAATTTTCCCCTTCCCTTTTCCTTAAGTCCTATTGTGCTTACAGAGCCTTAAACAATAATCCACTCAAGCACAACCATGGAAGCGTCTTGAAGGAACAAAGGCTGCTTCTGGCATAGCCAGTGCATCTGACTCTCCCTATGTAGAGCTGCCTGTATATCCTCTGCAGATTTGCAGAGCACGAGAAGCTACAGATTTCCCTCTTTTTCTCCTGTGTATTGGATAGAAAATAAAACTGCAGGCAGGAGGAATATACTAAAATTATACTTGAAGCATCGGCTAAAGGTGCAGATGAGTCACAAGGAAGTTCTGCAGCTAATCTTGCCAAAGGAATACAGAGAAAACTGACCTGAAAAGAAAGCAGTAGGCATGAGTAAGAAGAATTTAAAAAAATCATCTAACCTGAGGGAGGCACAGCGTGCAAGCAAAGTGTCACAGGCTCTGCTAAAGAAGATTATTGCCACATCTAGCAGTTAGCACCCACCCAAGTAGTGTGCCATCAACTTAAGTCTCAAACGAAACTAGTAGAACAGCAAGACAGGATTAGACATGCTTGGTTTTAACCATTCTTTGCTCTCTCTGCTGAAAAACTATGAGCACAGCATTGGCATCAAAATTACTACCCTTCAAAATGTGCAGAACACATTTTTAATTTTACATGTAGCAGTTATGTCATATGGGGTTATTTATTTTTTAATTTAATGTGGTAAAACATATTTAATCTGTTTTGAGAAAAGAACAAATTGATTTAGCGAGCAGTTCAAGGCTCTCCCTGGAGACACTCAACCACACTCAGCAATCTGGATATAAGTTGAGACTTCACTAAAGTAATTTTAATTGTAGGTCATAAGAAATGTCAAGATATAAACCACCAAGGAATACTAAAAATTAAGCCATCATCTCAGAGTAACAAATGTCTTATACTTGGCAGTAGAATATTTTTTATAGCATTACTACTTAAGGACAGTAGCAGAGCAAAGGGCTTGGAACTACATGCAATACATGTGCATTATTTTTGCTGGGGGGAGGCATGGAACCCAAAACCACATTAAGTGCAACAATACCGGGGTGAAGGAAACTTAAAACACTACATTTGTATTGGTGGTGGTGGTGTATCTTTTTCACTTTGTTTCACTACACTAAATATCTTTTGTTAATCAACAAGTTTTGCTTTGTCTTGGTCGGAAAACATTCCTCCCCAGTTCAGTATGGAACATGGTGGTATATACAGCAACACACATCTGCCAAAAGGGAGCACAAAAGTGAGGAAAGCTGCTTTTTAAAGAAAAGTTAAAAACAAACAAACAGAAACCCACAAAGCCTTAGAACACTTTCAGATTTTTGTGTCCAGGTTTTACAAGGAAAAATTCTTAAATTGTTCTTAGCTAAAAAGTACTTTTCAAATAGGGTTTTCATGTAGAAGGTATCCCCCCAACTTCTGTATTTTTGAGCTGGTTTCCCCATTTACTAAAGCTCTTTAACAGAATTTAGCTAAAATCCCCAAAATTTTCGTTTGCTCACTTGCCTTAATAAGTGATAAAAAAGGCTCTGACCTTAGCTGATCAAAGTGAAAACCCCTCCAGTTTAACTTCTTAAAACAGAGGAAGTTAAAAATTAAGTGCAATCATTTTCAAACCCAAAGAACAGTATCTGAGAGCTCTTACTAAACTATCTAAAGAAAACATATATAAACCATTTCCTTCTCCCTCATTCTCCAATCTGAAATGAAGTTAAAAGGTCAGCAACGTAAAATTAGGAGCAGTGGTTTTTTTTCTACCGTCTCTGCCTAACAACCTCAGACTTGATAAATATACAAATTTCCACTCCTGCCCTTACCTTCCTTCCACTCATGGGAGTGGAGACGAGAAGGGTCTTTCCCTGCTTTTAGTTATATCAGAATGGAACTCACCAGTAAACAGGTATTTGAACAGAAAGCAGTTCAAGTGATGTCCCGAAGACCCATGTGATGTGGTGTGTTAAGGGAAACAAGTTTATGTGTGTAGAAGGGAAAAGAAAGTAATTTAACATCCTATATTGCTGCCAGTCAACTCATTAATTAAAAATTACAAACATCAATTTTGTTGTTTTTTCACTGTCCCTACTAGTTGTGCCAAAACCTATGAATGAAACTCTATTTCTCTAAATGTAAAACTAGGCGTTTCACACAAGTTCACATCTACCCTTTGCCAAGTCCATTTTCTTGATTGCCTTCCTATCAGCTCACTGAATGTTATCATATCCTCTTCTGTAATATTAAACACCATGTACATGCAAAGCCATGTCTGCACACAGTGGGGCCATTGCAGCTTTGCCTGTGTGAGTAGTGCTGTCTTACAAGGGAAGTGAACGGCAGGAAAGCTGCAACACCATGACCCAAGTAAGACACAGGCAAACACAATTTTAGACATCCAAGCCTTTAATGCAAATTAATGTCATAGAAATAAAAGCTCTAAAAAAAGTAATTGCACAGATGTCTCAGAGGAGAAGTCATATCTTGGGATTTAATTGCTAGAAGCAATCTTCCCCCATCTTCTCCTTAGGTCATTTGGTCACAGCAGTCAGTACTCCTTGCTGTCTACCACACAAGCCATTACACAAGTACTCTCAAACTGGTAGCCCTGGATCCTGGTTTTCTGGTCCCCTGGAGGGCTGCAGGGGCCTTCCCTGATGCTAAGCCCTGCCAGGCTGCCCACACTAAAACTCGAGGTCATCGGCAGCTCAGAGAGGCAGCATTATACAATTCATGCTGTGTGTGGACATCTGAGCTGGAAAGACAGTCATTTCAAAACAAGCTGAAGTTTGCCCCGAGATGTTCTAAGTTTTACTGCAGGCTGTTCTTAAACTCTTCCACTGATAGCATTTGAAAAACTCAAATTAATTTTCTCTGACACTGAAAGAGGAAGGAAGACACCCTAAACAAAACCCCAGTCCTGCCTCACTGACTTCATTCCTTATATCTGCACAAATATCCACTTGCTTCTCTGCTGTCCTGACAAGCCCTTTCTCTCCAACACACCAAGAGATTTTAACCCACATTAAAACCACTACCATCCAGCCCCAGCTCCGAATAGGCACTGCTGTGGCTAAGCCACTACTTTGTAAGAGGTGAACCCTGGAAAATCTTGCTCAGACACAGAGATATGGCTGCCACTGACCATCTGCTGTGTCCCTCCAGTAAAGGCAAGGCTCCTTGGAGCAGAGCTGGCCAGGAGCAGGGCTTGTATCCACACCTCTGCTTTACATGTGCATGGGATGGTTTGGTCAAGGAAAGCTCATTTTTTACAACTGGACAGAGTTTCCACAACTGAGGCAGAGGCAAACTGCCTTCTGGCAGCTCCTCTCTGGCGGTGGGATGGATATCCAAGGAGGGGTGAATTAGAGGGAGAACAGCTGTTTGCTCAGTGAATGAGTCACAGGACTCAGCTATTAATTCTTCCTCTCAAGAGAATATGCCCCCATGCCAGCCCACCCACCATCCTATAAAACAAATAAACATATAATGGAGGTCAGGGAGGGAGAGCTCAGTAAGAGGAAAGGGAAAAAAAAAAAGAGAAAAAAATAGCCAAGCATTTAATATTTACATAACAATGAAATGTTTCATTAATTACATATAGAATCAATTTGCAGCTATTTTCCTTAAATTTCTCAGTCAAACCCACAGATTTGAAGCACTTTGAACTGTGCTGTGCCAGTAATTGTGGATGAATATTTTAGAATCACTTGAATCACTGTACTGCACACACCAAATGAACTAATAAGCTACTCATGTGTGGACTACTAATGTATTTTCTTTCTTTGCTAGACAGATGGAGTGCAATCTAAAATTAGTTGAATTGGCTACCAGGAATCTTCAGAAAGGCTTAGAAAAACCTTTAGTTCTACTGTTTTATTAAAAATACCACTCAATAGCCTGCATACATTAAAAGCAAACCAGGAAGGTGCAGAAAAACCCAAACAAGTTTACAAGATATGAAGGAGGAGTTGGGCATTTCATGTGACTATAGCAAGCTTCATACAGCAACAATGAACAGTGTGTTGTGAAATGTTATTAAAGGACTATTTAAAGATGGACACTCTTGCCATCTATGTGATATTTATCACAATATGACCATTTATGGGCAGTCACTTTAAATTACATATAGCAGCATATCAGTTCTGTAATCTGACAGATGTGTTCTAGTTTACAGAAGCATCTGTTTGAGTCATCAGGACATCAGAATAGTTAATTGCACTTTGGGGATGCTTTCAGAGATTCAAAGTTGCCTTACTTCAAGCAAATTTTAAGTGTCCTTGTAGATTAAACTCCTTTTTCATATACAAAATTAACATATGTACCCACACTCCAGAGAAATTAATGTATGAAATGTAAAGAATAACTTCCCTTAGGGATCATCTGTTTTCTTCCGCCTCCTGTGCATTGCCTCACACTGTGCTCAGCAATACAGAAC
>VYZS01017550.1:0-10491 GCA_013400695.1 Neodrepanis coruscans
CAGTGAAGAAGGAGGAGAAAGAGAGGAGGAGGCATCCAGCCCTGGTCAACCCATCGGATTGGGTTTATCAGGCTCTGCCTAAAATGTCATATGACTTACCATAAAACTAATGGTTAGTGGTAGAAGGAGCCAGTGTTTCAGATAATTAGCTGGAAAGTGAAAAGGAGAAACTGGTTTGTGGTCAGTCATCATTCCTTAACAGAACAGAGCAAAATTCTTGTTCAATCCTATAAAGGCCAGTTTACAACATTTTATAATTCTATAACAGTTCTTCAATGTTGTTTTGCCAAGAAAAGTGGTTAGATTTACAACTGTAGATGTTTATTGAGTTTTTTCCAAGGGAACTGCTCTTGGTACTGCTTCATTCATCTCCAAATGTCTGAACTACTTGTCACTTCTATTAAACAATAGAGAAGCTAAAGAAATAATGCTTTTACTATCACAGTAATTCCAAGATTAACAAACCACTCTAACTTACTAGATACACTTGTACAAACATATTGTCCATACATCTATGCTAGATACAAAGCATGCATATTTAAATACAGAATATGTCAAGTTGTGGGATTTTCCAGGGCTCTATAATAAATTCATTTGTGCAATAAAAGTAATTGGAGATATGAATGACCACACACATTATTCACAGTGCACATCTTTAAAACAGCAGTTGATTCCCTGGTACAGGAGCTGGAAACAGGAAACAATCAGAACAATTTCTTGAATCCTAATATGATGGCACTCATGTGAATTGCAGCTTTTAAAAATCCTCTGTAAATAGAGCACACTAAATAAATATGACTGTTGTGCCTATGAAACTCAGACTATGTGATTTCATCACTTTTGGCTTCCCATAAATGAATAAAAAGCATATACCATGTTAACTTGCTGTCTCAGAAAAGTAAACTGAGACATGCACTATGTCCTCAGTTCTGGGCCATTAAGTAGCAAAATAACACAATTACAGCCATACCAACCTACACTTCTAGAAGCATTTCTTTAGCAATCTGAAGACTCTTCTAAAAGCCATGGATTGTAGAAGGTTGGCATTTCTAATGGACAGGGTAATTTGACATTTGAAAATGTGTATTTGTTCATTTTCCATCAAATCAGTAACTTGAGGGGTTGACATGTTGGATTATTGTGGAGGCCAGATTCAGACACCAGGTTTATGTTTGGCTGCCCACTCTGTGGGGTGGGCCCAGATCTGTGGATCTTCAGAGAATTTGGCTCCAGCTTTCTGCCACCAAATCTTGACCCACTCATCTTCTTCTTTAGCCTGTGCCATGTGCTACAATTTCTTTATAAACTCGTGGCTTTTCTTTCCCGTTTCTCTTGTACTACGAGAGTGCAATGTACCCGTGTCTTTCTCACATCATTGCTGATTTCAGTCCTGTGTGTGGTATAGAGCCATAAACAAGTCCTTCCCTTGAGACTATATTTAATTAAGAAAGGTACCAAAACCATAGTAATTTGCATTTTTCTCTATCTTTTAAGAATGAAAAAAATGCAGTAAAATGTTGACTAGATATTCACAGAAATGTCTTCTTCCTGTCAGTCACACACAGTGGTTTTTTATTTAATTATTCCATATAATTTATCTTCACAGTTCCCTCTATAACTCATTTCCACAGCTCCTTGCCTCTTGGACAGGTTATTGATCTAATGTGTACAGAGGAGGTTTTTTAAAGTCAGTCTTTTAATAATAATTGCCTATGCACAAAATCAAGGAGCTTTTTAATGCAAGCAGTAGTTAAAATGTGAGCATTACAGCATTAGACCTTAAATTAATTGTTTCAGCTTACACTTATGTAACTTTGACATGACTTCAATATCTGATCTTTTCAAAATTTTATCAAGTAGGAAACATTGTCTTCATAAATCACTGTCAGCTAAGAAAACATAAAATAAAGTAAGTGGCCTGAACGATTTTCCAGTGGAAACTGGCGACTGAACCAGATACTGGGTCCATTTTCCAGCCCCCATGATAACGAGTTAGTATCTTAAAAAAAACAAACCAGAGAACACAGTGAAAAAGCTCCACCCAAAGCATTTGACAGAAATGTTTGTAATGTGTTACAGAAGCATTGCTCATAAACTGCCATTGGGACATAGCAGAGATGAGATGTGCTGAGGAGGCAGGTGGAGTCTGTATCTAAGAACTTTTTTCTTTAGTTCACCATAAAAATATCTTGCAAAGGAATATTGCTATCAGTTAAATGTTCATTAAAAAAACTAGTTTCTTTATTTAACTACTGGACCAAGATCAAAAGTGTAGACCCCTTCCTCTCTCTTTATTAACCCCATTTGGGGGTGCTAAATAGATGGTTTTTTCAGGTTAATCATGAGCTGATTTTAAAAGAAACACCTGAAGTAACATCTAGACAGTGAAGTATGGGTGTCAAATGTGTGAACACACAGGTCAGCTTCCCACTGCTCCTCAGGGACCATCACTGTGGATTTCCTTCAGGAGTAGGGATAATGGAGCAGTCAGTGAGCACCAGGAGATGTAAAAGAAATGGATGAAATGGCTGTTCTTTCCAGAAGGAACATATATATATATGTAAAAGCACATATATTTTTCCAAGGGGTTTAATGGTTTGCATGTAGTTGTGAACAGTCTTCTGTACATTTAAACGATCCTAATGAGTTGTTTATTACTGTGGACCTTCAATTTGCCACACACTGAGCAGGCTATAAATAATGATTTATATAAATTATTAATAAAATCAACATCTTTTATCACTTTCTTGCCTGATATAAACTATGATGAGCTGAAAGTCCTACAAATGCTTTTAAGTGGTTCCCCCTCTGCCTTCCCAGCATACACAAAGAAAATATTTGCTTTTAGAAAACTGTAGAAGTGATTTTCTTGTGGCTAGAATAAATTTCCTCAGTGTTTCTATAGTGGATACTAGTAACCAAAGTGGCTTTGTTATTATCTAACAAAAGCTTAACATGCTCTATCTTTAAAAAATTGTATCTTTTCTATTGTCTGTTTCATCCCAGCCTTGTTTTCTGCTATAGTTAATTATTTTTCTCATAGACAAATTAAACCTCATTAGTACTAACAAGAGAAATTCAGATTAGGGGCTCAGGGAAGCTTGGATCTTAATGTTAACATTATTGTGTGAGCAGGAGTTTATCAATTCGGGATTAAAAGTTAATCACCAAAAATATTATAGGAGCATGATTCATAGTCAAACCAAAATACCAGAATGTTTATTTGATTCCATAGAAAAGAAAGACATCTTTATCTTAAGTCTATGGGAATTGCACTGGAAAATCAAAATAAATACATCTTTAACAAAGCTAAATTCAAACCATCACATGTGATAATTTCATTTATATTTTTATTTCTTTCTTTGCCTTCCCCAGTGTGACATGGCTCAGACAAAAATAGCTAGATAATATCACAGATGTTGCTTTACACCAATCACTGGTTATTGCTTATCAAAATGATGTTTTAATACAAACACACAACTGCTCTTTCTGGTTTATCATTGTCAAAATTTCATTTAAATGTAATAAATGCAGAAGTGTGAGCAGATGTGGCATTGACAGTTTGTTTTCTCCACTGGGCTGTGTGGCAAGCTAGAGTCACATCTGCATTTTTAGAATCTTTAATTCTGTGCCTTTTCCACCCAGCCTGGTGCTCCTCAGTTGGCTGCTGGGGCCTGTGCAGATGGACTGTGGCTGTGCAGAAGATCTGGAAAACTCCTGCCAGCTCCGAGCTGTGCAAACAGCAGCACCCGCCCTCACTCAGCCACAGGTCCATGACTTCTTGGGGAGCATGGGGTAAGCTCATTGCTCCAGCCACACATGGTTATTTAAAACCTTGATTGTGCTTATCACAGAATTTTCCCAGTGTTTCCCGTGGTCCCACAGCATCTCTAAGTGCTGCATCACTTTGATTTGGGTCCCAGCTCTGCTCTGGTAAAGCCCATGCTAAGACAGGCTGTCAAAAACAGGTGGATGGGAGCCTACAGCCTCTGGGGTGCCTGGAATTTCAGAGAAGGGGTGTTTCATGTCAGGTGGAGGTGTTTCAGGGCATGTTGGTGTACAGTGGAATTTGGGCAGGACAGTTACCTAGATCCCGTAATTCATGGAAATGGGTAGCCTATAATTCTGGGAACCAGGCAGAGAGAAATCCCAAGGAAGAAACTATTTTAGTATAACAACAGCTGAGGCCATAAACCACTGTGAAATAAACATACTTTATAAACATAAAGTGAAAAAATAGTCCCTCACTTACAGTTTTTGTGTGATTTATGTCTTTAATTTATTTAAATCAGTGACCCATCAAATGCAGACACAAAATTAGAAATTCTGCAAAAATTTCAACAGCAACAAGGAAATACTGAGGCTTTATTTGTTGTCCTCCATGTTACACGAATTTATCTCAAAATGAAGCACGATGAGGAATCATCTTGCCAGAATATTATTGATCTGTGATTTGGGTACCAGGCTCAATACCCTGTAGACATAGATGTGAAAGAGACAATTTACTCCCTCTCACCCCCAGATTTTTTAGAGACTACTTTGTTTCAGATAAATAAATCTCTAAGCTTTTCATAGCAGTTTTGTGACCAAATATATGCCACTTACATTACTTCTGGGATTTTTCAGTAAACCACAAATGAGTCAGTATCCTTGTATTAGTCAGCTGGTCATGGTTTGAGAGCTGCTAATATCCATGCACATGGCCCAAAGGGCTCCACACACAGCCAGGCTGGACTCTGAAGTGCTGAAAGGAAGAGATTTCTTTCTTTTTTATTCCTTTCTTTTTTTTCCCCATTGGTTACAGTGGGATTTAGTTCAAGCTCAGTAAATTCAACAAGTACCGGATCTTCAGCTGGTGCAAATTTCACACATTTGCTTCAAAAGCAGACGCTGCCTTTCACAGTGGGAATTTTCCTGCTATCTTGGGTATACACAATTTGCAAGTGCTGAAGTTGGAGTGTCCAGCTCTGTAACTTTGAAAAAGATACTGAGATTTTCCCTTCTTTTCTGCTGGCCATACTCTGAACAGGACTTTTCTCCTCGTTTTTGCTGTCTCTGTTGTTGACTAGTAAAATTAGTATTTGTACAGACATTTTCCAGAAATTTGTGACCAAATTATACCCACAGCATTTGAGAAAAACATGGTCCATGTATCAGGACAAAGCCAAAAATTCACAGAATGAGATTTTCTTTAGCCAACTCTGCTTGATTTTCTTTTAGGAAATTACAGTGTTTATAACAATCTGGCCTCCATACCAAAATAATCCAAGTCTCTTTCAAAATTTACCAGGAAGGCTACACCAATATATCAGTCATCAATTATTCAAAACCATGTATGAGCACAGGAAAAAGAGAGACTTTTCATTCTCTCCAAGATACTGATTTGTTTTGTAGCCTCAACTACAAAGAGCCTGTTTGGGTATTGGTGGTCAGGGAGAAACGGCTGATGGGCAGAATGAATATGGGCACATGGTTTGAATGAAAACCTTCTCTCTATGGTTGCCTCAATGAAAAGCTAGTTTGCTTTTGCAGGCTTGGAATTGTACAAGAACTACCTGGAAAAGCTCTTTTATCTTCCATAGAATGGGGTTAGTTCAGCTCATGAGTGTATTTATTTCTGAGGAATATAACTTTAGATTAGATTCTTTGAAGTGTAACAAAGACAAGTCACACTTTCTCAAGGCTATGTCATTATATGTAAGAGCTCCTTCTGGAGTTTGGCCACTTAAAATATTTTAAAAGTATTTTTTCTTAATAGGTTGAACCATAAAGATGAGATAATGGCATTCAAATATTTGTTCTTGTTCCACAATGGTTACCTTTTTACCTTATCTATGTCAAGGAAAAGCTCTTACATTCATAATGCAGATTTTCTGCAAGTGGTTCTTTAGAGCTATGCCCAGCTCTACAAAAGATTGCAGCTTCTTGAAGGACCATTGACCTCTGCTCTGTGACCCTCTGTGATGGTCACAGAAATTTCTTCCACAGCAAGATAATAGAATGAAACTGGTGATTTCTGCAAGGCAAGGACTCGCTGTTGTACCCCACCACAGTGTATGTCAGGTGAGTGGTACCCAGCTGTTCCAAGTGTACCTGTGCAGTCTCAGCCTGGAGCTGTGTGCTACAGCCACTGGGCACAGACCTTGGCAGCTCTGTGGTTCTTCTTATAGGGAATACATGCTGAGAGCAGTAAGAGACAGGAAAGGCATTTCAGTTCATCAGTTATGCAAAATAGGACCCAGAAATATTTAACCCTTGCATGAGTTGGAGAATCTTTATGGGACACTGGAAAACACACCCTGCCCTGTCCTTGTCCAGAGGGTGATCAAGTAGTGGCTTGGAAGTCCATTGCCCTGACATCAGTTTTGGTCTTTATTGTCTCAGATTTTTTTCTGATTTATCTTTTTTTTAATTAGTTTGGAAAAGACCTCTGAGATCATTGAGTCCAACCTGTGAACAAACACCACCACGTCAACCAGACCATGGCACCAAGTGCCATGTTCAGCTTTTCCTTGAACACCTCCAGGGGCAGTGTCTCCACCATTTCCCTGGGCAGCCCATTCCAATGCTTAATCTTTCTTTCTGTGAAGAATTTCCCTTCTGAACATGTGCTATTCCCAAGCTTTCTGATCCAGGCTCCACTGCTGAGCTCACAGTTCCTTCTAGAGCTTTGATAGTGATGGACAGCAGACATGACAGGAAGCTGTGTCTCTGCCATTGTTAGAGCCAAGTTTAGATGAGATTTAATCTGTATCATTTGTGTCTCATTACCAGTATTCCCTGATAGATAGTGTATGCCAGGTTTTTCTGAGTCCTGGGAAGACAGATGATACCAGTATAATATCAGATCCATCATAACATGAGAGATCCATGATGTGTGATCTACTCATGATAAAATCAAACTTTCTAAACCCATATGAACCTGTAGAATGATTATAACAGACCAACCCTTTGCATTTCCAGCTGATGCTTTTGACTTAGAGAAGCTTCAGAAGCTGAATTTGCAGCACCATCAAACCACAGCTCCAAGAGGAGTCAATAATTCTCTTTCCAATGTCATCTCTATTGACCTCAAAAAGAGATTTGCTTTGCCATACTCCGTGGAATATGGAGCCCTCTAATGTCAAGAAGCTGCAGTGGGTGAAATGTGTCCTCCACAGTTCAGCTCCTCACCTTTGGGGGAGTTGTGGGTACTGGCAGATTCATGGTACTGTGCTGAAACACAGGATGATATCCTTGGTGAATGACAGACATGTATTAGGTGTGCTGACTCTACATGCAGACTTCCAAACTGAGCTCCTGTTTCTCCTCTGGTAACAGCTGACTCCACTGATACTTAATCAGGCCTGAACTCAGCCTTGTATCTTTAAGAAACGGATATTTTTCTAATTATAGATGTTTTTACAGCAGTGGTGACATAAAACATTCCATCAAGTACTGATGGGAAAAGGAGGTAAATAAATACTCTCGGTTGCATGACAATTTTCTTTGCAGAATAGATACAAAGCAAATTTCTGGAAGATGTCAGTGAGTTAAAGTTAGAAATTAAATACTGCCAGATCCTTAAAGTTAGGAAAAATGTGTGGTTACCAAAGAAACAAAGAGTATGCAGAGATAGCCATGACATTGAACCTCAAACATTGTCCTGTGGCCAAAAGCAAAAGTAAAGCTGTATTAATAGTAGAGAGTTTAGCATGTAACAATGAAAGAATCTCTAATAATGGCTTAAAAAGCCAGTCTAATTTTCCATTACCCTGAATAAGCTCAGTAATACTCATTAGTGTCTACACGAATTTGTTAAACCTTCTCAACATTGAAAAAACATGCCTTCATTCAATTTGAATTTGTGTGCATCTAAAACTTTCACATGCTGTAGCTTCCCTGGGAGTGACAATAACTTACATTTGAGGATTAAGAAAACACATGATATATTCCACATCTCAATAACAGTAGCTAAATAGTGTAATCTACCACCTTTCAAAAAGCAATCAAATGCACAGATCCCTGCCCTTTAAAGTGAGCAAGCTTGCCTGTAAGAGAAGCATTTTGAATTTCCTAATTAAATGAAAAATGAGTTGAATGCAAGTGAGGCTATGAGCTGATGCAGCTTCATTGGAACAACAGGGACATTAATAGTTATTGATGATAACTGGGAGAAACTGTCAGATATCATCCATGTGACATGAACAAATGATTTATACACGTGTTTTAAGGGGAAAAAAATCCTTGGGTGAACTTGCAAGCTAGGAGAATAAGTACAATAAAAAGCAGAAAGGAGACATTTGCTTTAATTTTGGAAAATCTGTGTTTGAATAAGGAACCCAGCATCCCATAAGGGCCTGCCATGGAACAGCAGTGTTAAAGATTTCAGAAGCTGGGGTGAGGTGCCCCTTTTGGCTCAGAAGCCTGTGTTCACCCCTGACTAATTTTATTAGGCTGCTCAAGCTGACATACTGATTAAAAGAAAGTCATTCCATTTAATCATTAGATAAACANATATTGCACATCTCAATAACAGTAGCTAAATAGTGTAATCTACCACCTTTCAAAAAGCAATCAAATGCACAGATCCCTGCCCTTTAAAGTGAGCAAGCTTGCCTGTAAGAGAAGCATTTTGAATTTCCTAATTAAATGAAAAATGAGTTGAATGCAAGTGAGGCTATGAGCTGATGCAGCTTCATTGGAACAACAGGGACATTAATAGTTATTGATGATAACTGGGAGAAACTGTCAGATATCATCCATGTGACATGAACAAATGATTTATACACGTGTTTTAAGGGGAAAAAAAATCCTTGGGTGAACTTGCAAGCTAGGAGAATAAGTACAATAAAAAGCAGAAAGGAGACATTTGCTTTAATTTTGGAAAATCTGTGTTTGAATAAGGAACCCAGCATCCCATAAGGGCCTGCCATGGAACAGCAGTGTTAAAGATTTCAGAAGCTGGGGTGAGGTGCCCCTTTTGGCTCAGAAGCCTGTGTTCACCCCTGACTAATTTTATTAGGCTGCTCAAGCTGACATACTGATTAAAAGAAAGTCATTCCATTTAATCATTAGATAAACACAATACAGAGCTTGGTAGGTTTGGTAAATATGAGGCAGATCGGTTATTACTCCTCAGGTGCTGATAGCACTATCAGGCTGGATTATCTTCTGTGTTATCAGCACCCTGCTCTGCCGGAAAGAAACTTCCTGAAATTGCAGCATCATAAACAAGAAGCCTTTGGGTATTTGCTTTTCTCTCTTTCAAATATACATAATCATTCAGCAATACCAGGGTGGTTAAATTACCTTAGAGCCAAATGACTTTGAATTAGATTTCTTCTCTTAACTACATCAACCCCCTGTGGTACCTGTGGAACTAATGCACAAAAAGATCTTCTTTGCTGGGGAGACATTTTTCCACCCAATTACGGCCTAAGGTGGATGTGATGCAAAAATCCCCCTCAATAGCTCATGCTATGATACACAGATTACTTATCTCTCCAGAAGAGGTGGCTGAGTCCACCCACAGTGATGTTCACTTCATAATCATTGAAGAGTTTTATGTCACCCGTTACTGAACAAGGACAATTTTAACTTTGGTGTTGAGTTTGACTTACATTTTTCAAGGCAGGGGAAGGCACTGCAGCAGCAGGGTAGGATTTTGCAGAGCATTGCTATAGATCCAGCTCTTCAAAGCAGTAGGAATTTTACTGTTGGTTTCCATGAGAGTGGAATTACAGTACAGCTTTCCAGTTTTCTCTGTGCAAAAAAGACAGACTGCATTTTAAAGATTCAGGGATCATAGAAGCATAGAATTGCTTGGGTTAGAGGGGACCTTAAAGATCATCTAATTCCCTCCTGCCATGGGCAGGGACACACACAGACCCCGTTCACTAGAGCAGGTTGCCCAAAGTCCCATCCGGCCTGACCATGATGATGCCTTGAGAGTTAAGCTGAGCTGAGCTGAAGCACTGCTGAGCCTCTTTCCTGCTGTCTCACTCTTGGCCATCCATGGAGAACCACTCCTTTCCTTGCATTTGCACTGGGCACCCCTGAAAGCCCGGGCAAGTGATGGGCAGGGTGCACAGAGCTAGAGGGGAAGGCACTACAGCACTGTCAGTGCTTTTCCTTGGACATGGCTGGTCTTTCACTCAGATCCACAAAAGCATGGAGCCTTGCTATGCTGCCTTGCAAGGGTACCACCCCGGAGGATGTCTAAATCCTTCTAAAAAGGGTATTCTGTCATTCTGTAAGAAAGAGCCTCCAAAGGCCCCTCAGGTAGGAGTTTTGAAAAGGCCTAACTTTGCAAATTAGTACTTTTCAGGCAGTTCCTGTCATATTTATTATTACAATTACTATTACTACTATTGGCATTTTTGCCCATAGTTGCTCATGCATTTTCACAGAGGGAGGATAAAATTGGAACCCAATTAATTTTTCCAATTTTACTCTCACACCTCTGAAAACTAAGAAATTTTGCAGTTGTCACCAGCCTGCCTATTATTT
>VYZS01017550.1:16363-44222 GCA_013400695.1 Neodrepanis coruscans
CGCATCAGGGGATACTTGGGGGTGTGTTTCCCATATTCATTATTATTCTCCCCTTTTTTTTTTCTTTTTTTTTTTTTTTGTTCCAGTGGGAGAACTTGCCCCAATCTCTCATTTCCACCTCTTCAATAACATCTTTTGTGTTGCTTTATGATTTTTTTTAAAGTTGATTGGGGGTAGTTTGTTTCCTGAACATCACTGAAGGCAAAAATTGTTGCTGTCTGCCTGCTTTATCTTTTCAAGGATTTTGCTGTGAACTCTAGGCTATAGTATTGCACAGCAGTGTATTTCATCCATAACTAAATTTCCTTACGTAGCACCTCTAACCTGAGGATCTCTAAGCATGCTAAAATAGGTGTGTGGAAGCTACACCGTGCCCCTGCAGAATCCAGGGCATTTTAGAAGTAATAAACTGAAGAATAATTTAATATCATAGAGTGAATCTGTTATGAGAGTTCACACTGCAGGGGACAAGTAACAGAGAAACCTCTCAATTTGTTAATGTTTTTTTCTTTCCACCACTGACTTTCTCTCTGATAAAGTAGAAGCAAAAACACGGGTTTGCAAATAAGCTATTTGGTCAATCCCCTGGTGTAATGTAAGAGCTGAGATTTGCTCTGCAGCTGAGGCCAAGGCAGAGTTAGAGGACTTTAAAGTGCTATTTTCAGGGTAGCACCTGCAGTAATAAAGACCAGGAGTACAATACTGCAGAGCTGATCTGGCCTCTTGCATTTTCCTTTGGCAGAGGCACCAGCCAAAGCTTCTTTTCCAGAGGAGGTGCTGGGCTATGCCAGGATGTGCATTCAGTGTGTACTGGAGCACCCAGGCAGACACCACACCCAGGAGAGGCACTGAGCTCACAGCAGGACTCCCTGCAGGGTTCCCAGGCATGAAGCACAACCATCCCGACCTGTTTCCCAAATCAGCCTGGTTGTGCCTTGTCACTGGCATTTACACTAATCAAAAAAAATCTCTTCCACTTGATTGTCCTTTAAGCCTTCAAACCAGCTCCTCCCTGTGTTCAGGTGGTTTGAGCTTATAGAAGCTCTCAATAGGTGGGAGGAGAGACAGGAACAGCTTGATGGTGTGGTTTATATTGTTTCTGAGGTGGGGAAGTGGCTAAAAGTCACAGAAAAAACTTTTAGAGCTAGAGGGAGACATAAACAAGAACTTAGCCTGCCTGTGAGCTCAGTGTTTGGGGTTTTTGAAGGTTGGTGCTTTTGAACTAGAATTTTGGGGCTTGTGGAGTGGTTTCCTGGTTGTGTTCATGGTTTGGGCTTTGAGCTTCCATGATGTGTTGGGGAAGCTTTTGGTCTTCAGAGGGATGGGGGGGTTGGATCTGACTGGGAAAGCGTTGATGTATTTTTGAGCTTTGGTTTGTGTAGAAGTTTCTTCATATGGCTCCTGGCTGCTTTTCCTACAATTTTCCCTATGCTAGGAGAAGGTGGGAGGTTGGCTGGGCTGGGAAAGCCTGACAGTGCAGCTGGGCAGGAGATGGGGTATCAAACTGCTGACTTGCTGCAGTGTTATAGGGAGAAATTTGTTTCCTAGGTAGCCTTGTTTCTATGCTGAGGTCTGAAATATATCAGATTTGACAGAAGAGGCTTAATTTAACTGCTGTTGAAGCCTCCTTTGTCATGACTTTGGGATAATGACAGAATTACAGAATATTTGAGGTTGGAAAGGTGCCTCTGAAGATCATCTAGTTCAATCTCTCTGCTAAAGCTGGTTAGATAATAATGGACACTTATTATTTAGTAAGTTTAATTGAGACTTAGGATCATAGCAAGTGTAGAAGGAGCAAAGGTAACCCAGTGACCATGTCTGAACTCACCACAGAGAATTTGCTTTCCAAAGTGTCTGAATGCCTTTGCTTCTCTTGAATTTATGTTGTGAATATTGAAAACACCTGTACCTTTGTGTAAAATTTGACTCTTCAGGAGCAAAAGTAAGCACTAAACCTGTGCTTGAAGACTGATATTTGGCATAATGGAAGGGGTAAATCAAATGCCAAGTGTCCCCTCTGGCTATAGATACACCAACTTTCAGTTCATGCACTCTGACACCTGATTTGCCCACTGTAGGTGGGTTTTGCTGTAATGGTCTGGAAAGGCAACTGCAGACTGACAAAAGCAATTACTTATTTTCAAACTAGGAATATTTCAGTAGCATTTTATAACATTCAATAGCATTTATGTAATGGGTTCAACCTGACTAATCTAAGAATGAGCTGGAGGCTCTTGAAGTTTGCGCTGTGCGGAATTTGAGAATCCATGAGAAGATTCTGGATTTTCAGATCAGGATGATCTCTCCAGCTAATGTACAGCTGATAAAGGATAACAGCATCACAAGAAACCACGAACTGGCATCACTCTAGGGCTGTTTTAACTTAGATTTCTTTCCTTTTTGGTATCTCTGAACTGGAACTAAATAGACAACTCATCTCCAATATGTGATGGTGACGTTTACCTGCCATGATACCTTGAGAACAGTTATGTTTTTCTGGTAATATTTTAAATATATTGTGTGCTATTGAATTTTTTTTGCATGATAGTGTACTGCACAGATAATTCATCTTGTTAATCCTTAGCAAGTGCTGATCTTGTCAACTAATGGCAAGTTATAGATAAGGGTTGAGACTTTTTGTGTGCATCGTCCTACATACTTTAAAAATAACTAGGACACAAACTTTTTTTGATACAAAATTCCCTGACAAATATAGATGTGTTCTTTTTTTTCTTTCTCTTCTTTCTTAGGCATGGGAAAACTGTAAAAAGCAGAATCATTGCCTCCTGGACACAGTGATTATGGAGACTAGGCACCCCTTTAACAAGGAATAGCAGCATGTTTAAGGTAGGTTGGGAAGGATAATTGGGAAAATCTTTCCTTTTGTGCTCTGTTCTCACTTGTCCCTACTTTTGTCAATATTCAGACTTGCATGGGAAAATAACAAAGACTAGAATAACAAGCTGCTTATTGTGCTCTTGTAGTTTGGTTTTTTTTCCCCTAATGGCTTTGGTTATGTCATCTTCCTGATTGGATCTTCTCTGTATATTTAGGAATGGCTGATGAAACTGCTGCTTCTGCCAGGCAAGTTTGGTGTGGCTGAGGCAGAAAGGACAGAGGTATTACAGTGAAGTGGCACAAGATACCAGGGTGGAAATGAGCTGCCAGGTCTGGGTGCCAAGTGCAGCAGGTGGAGTATCTTGTGTGTTGTGCTGTTCCCTGTTGTTGCATCCTTGGCTGGTCCTCCATTCCCATATGTCTGCACCTGTGCTGGAAGCAGAGCAAATTTCCCAGCACCCTGTACTTGAAGTGAGCTGATAACTGTCTGAACCAGCCCCTGGGCTCCCATGGGAAGTGACTTCCCTGCAGATGTTGTTCAGTTCTACCTCTTCAGGCTCTTGGTGTGTGTGGTCTTTGTTGGCCAGCACAGGCTGTGATCCCAACTGGACAAATTGCCAAATATATCCTTGATGTTTTTCCTTCTTGAAAGATTGTGTAGCTTTCTAGCAAAGCTTTTCATGGTCAGCATGTTTACTCCAAGAAAAATAGTACATCTTCTCTTGCCACTGGAAAGGCTACAGGAGAAGAAAACCTGAGAATACAAGCAGAAGATTTTAATGCTGTCATAGAAAACATAGGAAGGACAGAGAAAGAAGTAACTTCAGCTTGGTCATTAAGGTTGGACCAGACCTCCTGCAAGAGAGGGAGACAAGTGGTGATGATTGAGAGGGGCAAGTCTTAGGGAAGGTTTTCCTGGGAATATATCAAAAGTGATAGACAGGGAGTGAAGCACCTGGCTGAGCATGGGGGAGATGTGCATGTAGGACATCAAACATTTGTGCATTGAATGTGGCTTATAAGTGTTTGTCCAGGCAAAATTGTGTCCACAGCTGGTGTCCAAAGAGCCTGTAGAAGTTGTGTTTTCTCTGTGCCAAAGGAATCCTGCTTTGCTGGATAAATCTTCCTGCTTCCTATTCTACTGGGAAAAAGTAGAAAAACAACCAAGAGCAAGAAACACAGAGAGACTTAGGGCCCTGGCTGAGGTTTTATTGGCTGTGTTTACTCTGGGCTTTGTGGTTTCTGTTCAGGCAATCACATGTAGGCAGCTCAATCTTCACACACTCAGCTGCTGGTTTTCCATGTGGGATAGTTCTCAATGGAAGAAAAGCTGTGTGGGGAGGTGAGGGGGCCAAGCAGAACTTCTGCTCTGTCAGATTTTTAAAAAGGTTTCCACAAATGTTGTGAACCTAGGACAACAGTCAGGAATTTGGCTTTTGGTGGAACTAAGGTAAAACTTGCTGTGAGACTACACTTGGCTCACCTGGGTGGGAGCATGGTGGTGGTGAGGAGCTGCAGCATGCACTCCCTGTTGCCCAGGCAGCAGCCAAGGCAGAGTTTGGGATATGGAAAGGTGGGTGGAAGCAGCTGGGAGAGATGGAGTACACAATCTGTGAAAAGCAAAACTTCATTGTCCCAGGAACACTAGAACTAATGAGCTTTGCATTTCCAAGGTGGTGAGCCTTCTCCAGACGCTGTGAAATACATGCCAGGGATGTGTTTTGTTAAATCCCTAGACGGAGAAAAGGGAGGGGGGGGTGGGGGGAAGGAGAAGAGAGAGGCAGAAATGAGAAAATAGAGGCCAGAGGCCCTTCTTTGGGTGCAAGCACCAATCTGCTGTCTGCATGAGCCTGCTTGAGTTGCATATGTTCTCCTTTTCTGTGTGCCTAAAAAATTGTGATAAATAGAGGTTCAGGCAGGGAAGAGCATTTATTTTTATTTGCCTATTTTTGTCATTCACTTGGCATTTCTAGATGAATGGTGGAACCAGGAGGAAAAGGCTATTCTCCCTTTGCTTACAGCCCTTGTGTGTGAGGCAGACAGTCTGAAAGACAGTTGGGTGCCTGCTGACCCCTTGCAACCTACTTTCACCTTGGGAATATTATACCAGTGTCTGCTTTTGGAAACTGTGCCAGCAGCCCCGTTCAATCTTTCAGTCAGAGCTGTGGGTAGGCAGTTTTCTATGCTCTCCAACTGGAATATCTCAGTTCCTGGTCTCTCTGTTTTTTTTCCTCTGTTTGCCATCTGGTATCAGAGGGGGTGGAAGGACCTCCTTCTGACACTTCACCTCCCAGCAGTCAGGCATAGACCCTGTAACCCAAAGTGTGTTCTGCCCCTCTGTAGGGCATGGATGCAAACTGCTCCAGTATGGGCAAGAGCTGCCATCGCACAAGATGGTTGACACAACCTTTTGTCCTATCTCCCCTCTATCTAGAGAGGAACTACTCTTTCAGGATGAGAAAGGATTTTGAAATGTGCAGACTGCTCACTTGTCTTATTTTTCCTCCCTATTTTCTCTTTCCAGTGTCAGTAGCCCACATTGAGTACAGGCCCAGGGGTGAATGTGAAGCATCATCTCCTTCTCAAAGCCAGGTGAGGAGGCTGAAGTAAAGCCCCAAAGCGTCAGGTGAAGATGACACTGTGCTTAGCAAAGAGGGTGAGAGGAGCTGTTTCATGTCTTGTTGGTCCACTGAAAGTTAAACTTGGCAGCAAAGACATCAAAGCAGGTGTGAGGATGCTTCTGCAAGATTTGCCAAGGACTCCTGCGTTCCTGTCTGATGCTGGGAGCCAGGGCAAGGGAGAGGCTGTAAGCACAGCCTGTTTAATATTCTCTCTGTCCCTCTGATCTCCCCCTACCCTGCAGAAGCAACATGTCCCATGTTTCTGCAGAGCTTGTCCTGAGCAATAGCAGCATCTGTCAGGGGTTATGGTGGCATTAGCCTCGTGGAGCTGGGAGTTAGTAGTGCTTGGCAGAGTGACAGTTCTGCTGTACCTTACATAAATCTGTATCTTGCATAAATCTGTCTCTGCCTACTCTGCCAAGGTGTATGGTCACAATTTGTCTGATTCTTCCTGCTGTCCACAAAGCCTTTTAGTTTCTTAGGAGGTTATATTTTCTTCTTGAGGCCTTTTCCCCCGCGTCTTTCTTCACAACTCCTCATCTGTACCCTTTCCCTTCTATCTTCCCCAGAAGTCCTAAAGTGAACATATTTTAAACAGGTGGTGTTTTAAAATAAATTCCCATCACCTGCCATCTCAGGTGCTGAAGAAAGCTCCCTATATTCCCATGGAAAGAGGGAAGATCTTGAGCCTCCCTCTGGCTTTGGCAGCAAACCCCAGCAGCCCTTCACTTGCCACCTCCTCCTATGGGCTATGTCAGGTACCTTGCTCATCTGTTCTTCATGGTACTTGGTTTCTTATCTACTTTTTTTGAGGTGTTGTAGACCTTTCTGAGGCTAGAAAAAAAAGTCCCAATTTTTGGCCTTCTTCCTATGCCTAAGGAAATTCTTCAGAAAACAAGAAAAACTTTATTAAATATATAATTATATCCCCAGCCTTACTTGTGCCATGTGTTTTCAAATAAAGAAACTGGAAAAAAATAAGTTCACCTCTTGAAACCATCTCTGGTCACCATAAGGCTTATGCTAAGCCACCCTCTCTTTCCCAGCTCTGCTCAGGGACATGATGGGGCCACACTGCAGTGGTGGCCTGTGCTGTGGGGAGGGTCCCTGTGCCAGTGCTCCCCTGTGTCACTGTCACACACCTGCCACTGATTGCCTTATTGTGTTAAGGCTATAATAAAGAAGTGCTCTGAGCACTGTGGCACAGACCAGTGTAATGTTCCTGTCGGTCAGCAGAGCCAAGTTCTCAGTATGTATTGCCCAATAAAATACAGCAGCTCCAAAGGAGCGTGTGATCTGTCAGGCAAACTCATTGCACCTCTCAGTGAGAGCTTCCACTGAGATATATATCCTTGGCTGCTGGGAAGGAGGTACTTGAGAGTAAGGTTACTTAGTACTTTTATTATTTACTGTTGTTTGGTGGCTGATGCTGTCAAGCAGTGAAGGTGGCACGCTTTTCTACCACAGGTTATGAAGGGGAAAAGAAATAATCCTACATTGTGCTATAGCACACATCCTGGGCTCTTAAAATGGAAGTTTGTGTTTTGTCTCCATGCCTTTTTTCTTTTGTCGGCAGAGGTAAGAGCTGTAGAGCCAAGTGAATGATATGCACTAAGTCCATACAATGGCTCTTTAAAAAATAATTGCATATGGTACAAGAGGGAGAGGAAATCACTCCATTCCTGTAAATGGCCACTTAAGACGTGGAGAATAAATAACTGTCATAAATAATCTGTCGTAACAGAGCTTTAGCATTTAGGAGTAAATCAGAGCTCTTTCCCCATTGTCTGCCAAGATGCATTGGAAATGGAGTTGGATGGGAAGATTTCACTGAGTTGTGGCAAGATGTTGGAAAGCCCACGGGAGTGTGTAGGAGTCTCCTGCTCTCCCGTGTGTTTTGTTACACTTTGCCTGCACCACCCTTCCCTGTTCACAAGCATGTGCTGCTCTCAGTGAAAGCAAGGAGACTCCCTTAAGTCTCGTTTGCCTCTTGCGAATAAGTGCAAGAACAACGCCGGGGAGTAAAGCCTCTGTCGGCGGAATAACGCGTCTCCCGATAGCTCCTTGGCTGTTCAGTCCCTCACCTCTCCATCAGCTCTGCCTTCCCACCAGCTCTGGTCCACCCTCCTGCCCGTTCCTCCTGCCTCTCGCAGCCGGAGCAGCTGCTCCCCTGCTCTGAGCGCAGTCTGAGTGCCGGTATTTAAATGCAGCTCCAGTCGCCGGCGAGTGCCTGGCTGGGGCTTGTCACCGAGGGCTGTGTCGCTTTAAGGCATGTGATACTTTCCCGAGCAGGGATGTATTGAAATAGGCTCCGGTACTTCCAGCATCGTAGAACAGTGTTGGAACCGCCGCCTTCCCGCACTGCCCGCGCCGGAGTCAGGCTGCTCTGCCCTCGCACAGAGACTGCTCCTCGTCCTTAAGTGTCCTGGAAACTGCAAATTATCTCAAGATCACTTCAAAGGTCTCGTCAAGCAGAAGGTGATGCTAGGAGATGATTTAAAGGTGAAAATGAGAAGGTTCCCACCCCTCAAACCTTGGCCACTTTTCTGACGGCAGTCTGAGAGCTCAGATGTCTTCTTTACTCCGGAAACAGGATTTGTAACGAAAAAGATTTTTTTTTTTTTTTACTTTTAATCCTGATAAAGAAGATTATTGGGAAGCTATAAAAAATCCCTTATTGTGATACAGATGGATTTAAAAAAGTATTAGATCTTTCCGATGAACACTACTAGAGTGCTCTGCTCTTGGTTGGATTACTCAGGTAAGGAGCTTCTTTCAGGATTTAAGATTCAGGAAGCAGACCTGGAACCCATGATATAATAAGTGGAAAATACTCATTGCTGTGTTTCTTTACTAATGATAAAATAATCTGTGTGTAAAAGTGTGTATGTGACAGAACCTTGCTTACAAACAAGTGCATGAATTGTTTGTAAGAAATGCTGGGTTAAACCAAGGTAGTTTGAAATAGTGCAGTTTGAGAGAGGTTTTTCTATATTACAGAAAAAAAGGCAGCTAATAATGAAGCCTGAGTGGGTTAAGTAAATCTGCTGTCCATGTGCTAAGGATATGATGCTGGAGGAAAGACACTGGAGCATTTAGCTCACTGTGGAAGTTTGGCTTTGCTTTGCTCTCTGACTGGGATTTTTAGAGTTCAGTTTAAATAACCTGAATACCTGAAATATCCCTATGTGAGAGTCACCTTTCCCCTCTTACCTTGAGGTATAAAAAGCACAGGAGCACCAAATACAGCAAGAAGGCGTTAATTCCTGAAGACATGGGAAGCCTACTGGGAACTCCCTGATCTGAGGGGTTTGAATCTATTTTGCAAGATAAATAGTCTAAAAAAAAAGAGGAGAAAAAGTGTGTTGTATACTGCAAAGCAAACAATTGGAAATGAAATTAATTATACACTAAGCAGAACACCAAGCACTCAGTACAGTGAAAGAGCCTTATGCTGATCAAAATCATGTTTTGATATTCTCTATTAATTATACTTGTCAGTTTATGTGGTTCATTCAGCTAATTAGACTTAAAAAGCTTCCCAAAGACTACTATTTTAAAATCAGGGGCAAAAAATAATTATATGCATGTATTTCACTATTTTAATATTGTTAATTTTCATACTGCAGAAATCCTCCTGATATCACATACAGACTTTTTATTTTTTAATTCTTTTTTTATAAAGATGTGGTCTTTCCATGTGAGAGATTTAATCCTTCAAAGTCTTCCTTGCTCTGTGAAAATGATGTTCAGCTGATTGGATTATTAGATGGAGAGCAGCATCCCGTCATTGGCTGGATGGGGAGAGTGCCTGAAGTTTGATTAATTTGGCAATATGAAATGCAGCAGAAGGTGTTGTTAAGGGAACTGGACGATGTGTAGCGTAGCTGAGCCTTGCAAGCCTCCCATTCCTTGCAGGCACTGAGAAAGAGCTGCTGAAGTTAACAAGTCAGAGGGAAATTTAGCCAGTTAGTACAACCATGAATACAGGTGTGAAAACCCACAGTTGTCTGTATTGGATGGCCAAGTACAGCAGCACCGGCAGACAAAGGAATTGTTCTTTTGCTTTGCAACGGGAATATTTTTAAAATTTTGACACAATCTGCTTTGTGAAAACATCAAATCTTCTAGAGAATACATCTGAAATTCAAGCTGGCCATACTCCAGTCCTTGTACAGGCACAGGTCGAACAAAAGGAAGCTGATTTCATCTGGGGATTAGAACATAATTCTGAGAAACAATTACTTTGTTTGGTAGACAAAAGCATGATTAATAATTAAAGCTTGCAAAAGTAAAAAACCAAACAAACTGCAACCTCCTGGGTCAGTATCAGCCTTCCAGTTTTGGAAATGGACTATTTTTGCAATTCATCTTGGCTATCTGAGGATGTTTTATGTCTTTCTGTAATGTGTTTAAAGTACCTTTGATACTGCCTGAACATCATGTTTTTTTTCAGCTGGTGCTGTGATTTTTTTAGTTTATATTTTTTAACTCCTTCATCTATGGGTCAGTGTTGGAATGTTTTCCAGCTTCTATTTACGTTGTGGTTTTTTTAGTCCTCAGATAACTACGTTTTGGGTTTTACCACTGAATTATTAAAGTTATCCAGGCTCCTGTGTTGACGTCTTGTTACCTCAGCTGTCCTTTTTGGGCATGACCTTTGTTGTACAATAATTGCATCTGGTGGGGAGGGGGTGTGGTGGGGTGCGGAGGGGAGGAGAGGGAGAATAATAACCAAGAGACAAAACATTTAGCAAAAGGAGTGAAAAAGAAAAAAAATTAAAATACTGTTGTAATGGATTCTGACTATTCTGTGTGCTGTAAGGCATTGGACAATAACGTCTGTCTAATATTTTGTTTAGAGAATGGCAGTGGTCTCTGCAATGTCCTGGGTCCTGTATTTGTGGATAAGTGCCTGTGCAATGCTGCTCTGTCAGGGGTCCCTCCATCACACTTTCCAGCAGCATCACCTGCACAGACCAGGTAGGACTGAGATCAGCTCTGGGATGCTGTGAGATTGCAGGTTCTCTGCCTGTGCTCGTGTTTGTATTGATAAATGATTGAATAATCAGAATTCTTTTTATCATTTAACTTTTATTAGTTTCTTTATATTGCACAGCATTTGTTTTTTGGTCAGTCTAATGTGTGTTGGGCTTTGCCAATCTGATGTTGGAATAGTAATCCTTTAACATAACCTTCTAACATTTTCCTAACAGAATCCTGTTCTGGATAACCATCCAGTTTCTTTGTCCTTATTTCCATCTCCCCTTCTCCCCATTTTGTGAAGTTCTGAAATGGGTGTGTAACTTGGACATTGTGGCAGCACAGGTTTGTGTAACTTCGGTGTTATCTGACCCAAAGTGGACACAGGTTTGTAGCTCAAAACACTGGCACTGAATCTCACTCATAGTCACCTGTGTTTACTGGAGGTGAGGTGTTTGCATAAATGAGACACTTATTTCAAGGTTCTCAAATTTACTTCTGAAAATTGATGGGGTTGCTTAAGTGCTGCCCAGAGGAGAATTTGGGACTGTCTTTCAATGAAGTTAAATGCTTGGAAAGCCAGAATAAATCCCACAGGTTAGGAGTGGAGAGCACAGCTCACTTTGACTGTTGGATCTGCAGGGACAGCACATCAGTGGTTTTATTGTGGTCTTATTAATAGAAATGGATCACATAACTTTTTCAACTGTTAATTGTGCTTTGAAGAATGTGCTGTGCTAAAAATTGAGGTGTTGGTATATTCTAGCACAGTATTGTCATGTGGTTAAAATTAGATGGGCCAAGAATGTCACTTCACAAATTTGGACCCAAAGAAAAGTGGGAGAGGTTTTAAGAGCTTTAGAAATGAAAGATGGAAAATGTTAACTCACAATGATGAATCATTTATCAATGTGGCAATTAATACTTTAATGTTTTCTGATCTAATGACATCCCTTCAAAGACAGATGGTCTTGAACCACAGGTCTTTAGTAAACTTAAAACTCAAGGTTTTCCCAAGTACATTTCTTGCCCAGAAGTCACAGGTATTGGCATTGTCTTGCTTTTTTATAATAAACCATATACAGTACAGAGGAATAGACCAAAATCTTTGCCAGCCCAGCTCATAGTTCCTATGTTGGGACGTCAGTTTAACCAAGGGCATTATCTTTACTGGCTGCCACTGGAAGTTTGAGAGTGTTTGAAGTTTGAGTGGTGAGGGTCTTATTTGGGACTTGCAGAGATTTATTACAGTGCAATTGTCAGTAATGCTGCTGGTTATTTGAGTCTGTCCCTAGTGAAGGAAATGGGGAAAAAACAACCCAGCTAAACAGATATGTAGAAGGAAAATGTAATATCGTTTTAGGGAATCAGTTGAAACAAGTGACATTATGAGAAAAAATGAGAGCTGGGCAGATCCAGAGCTCTGCAACATTTGCCTAAGCTTGAAAAATCACCTTTTTTATGAAGCAAGAACAGCAAGGCACTGAATGCATACCAAATGTTGGGGAAATGTGAAAAATGACAAAATCTTTCACTCAGAGATGTGCTACAGATAGAGTGAAGGTTTTACAGCTGCCTCATCACCTACTTAGAAGCAGCCAAGCTTTCCCTCTTGCAAGCCTGGCTCAGGCAGCTTCCCTGCACCATACATGAATAAGATTGATGGTGTTCTGATCCCAGGCAGCCAATTTCAGTCTCTCAAGAAATAATCCACTACGTTGACAGATGAGTGGAATTTGACATGATGTTCACCTCAAATTCAGATTGTGCTGCAACCTGGGAAGTACCAGCTAGTGAGTGTCCTTTAGGGAAACTGTTAGATATTTTGGACAATTTCTGCTGTCACAACAGAAAATCAAGACAGTGTTTTTTATAAGGCCATGAATTTGCAGTTTGCCAACTGAATGTGAAAGGTTGTACATAAAAGGGATGGAAATATGTTAACTAGCAAACTGAGTGATTTTAATGTATTCAGCTGCGGTCCCTGAGCACACCCTATTTTTCATATTTATAATATTAGGAATGCGTCGTTTACTTTTAGTTAGTCACTGTGTAAGTAAGATTAAAATGTTCAGCCAAATAAAAGTGGATAAAAAATGGATGCAGATGAGCCAGGGCATAATTTCAGTAATTTAATATTTGGTATATGAAATTTCAACTTGTTAAATCATGACAAATGTAGCTGTAATCAATAGCATGCTCTGCATACCTTTTCTTTCATCTTGTGGTCTTCCATATATAATGAGATGCTCTAAAATAAGAGAATTTGAGCAGTTCAGCTGCATTGTGGGGCCACTTTGGTACAAGATCATTAAAGAAAGGTTCCACCCCCTCTTGTGCTTCTCATACTTGATGAATAGAAGAGTCTCACTGAGCCCAGGAAGGTGCAGGTAAAAAATAAAATCCTGTTGGAGTGTGTTTAGCATAATAAACTTTGAACTCAGCTCAGTGGATTAGCACATTGAATATATCCATCTGGACTACAGCAGTTAATCCAGTTTTGAAACTCTGGAAATCAAGGGCAATATATAAAAATGTTTAGTTTATCACCAGCTTTCTGAGCTTGTTCTTTTTCCCCTCTGAAACTTTCTTACAAGTGTTTGAATGGGCTGAAATAGATTTCTACACACTGTGCAGTCACAAAAGCTTAAAGCCTCCTTTCAGTGTAGTGTAATTTTTCATTTTTATAATTCAGTAGTTCTTTATTCAGTTAGATGACTTAGCAGAAGGTATGAACCTGGAAACAAATGTGATAAACAGCTTTACATGACAGCATTTGTGATTGACTGTAGCTCTATTTTCTGTGAAATGCTGGCAGGTGGGCAAAGGTAGTAAGGGCACAGTAAATATTACCTGCTTATAAGACAAATGACGCTTGTATTATTTGTGCTTGTTCATTAATTATTTCTTGTCTCATTAGCTCAATGAGAATTTTGAATGCTGCTGTTTAGTGCCCTTAAGTATTGGTTCCTGTTCCTTTTGGCTTGGGTAGGTGAGGAGGAGGAGACTTTAGAGGAAACCAGCAGAACACCACTGCAGTTTAATTCCCCTTGGGTAATACACATGGCTTTCTGCAGCCTTTTTATGACAATATTTCATTTTCACGAAAATCATGTTAGGCAAAGGATGTGTGAAAGCATTCACAGGATATAACTTTATGTGGAAACAAATCTCCATCTTTTTTCCAAGCATGTCATTTCTGTGTGATTTAAGAAGAAACAAGGGTAATGAAAATAATCCCACATTTGCTGTTTTAGACTCTAAGATACACACAGTTGTAGAGCTGTTGAATTGGCCTGAGGGTTAAAGTGCCCAGGTTGTGATTTGCAGTTATCTGAGTGCCTGTGATAGTTCATTGATTATCTGATTGACAGGATTGACCCTGCCCAGAGGTAGGAAGTAGATGCTGGCATTTGGTGAGACGACAAGATATTAGCAAAGTATAGGATTCAAGTTTAAAAAAAAAAAAAAAACCCAAACAACTACCACCCTTTTAATCATGCAACTCTTGACAATTTTGGCTTTGTTCCATAACAAGGTTTTTATCAATCAGCTAATATTTAAATCATAGTAGGCAACACTGTTGCTTGAAAGGACATGGGATTCACCTGTAAGTTTGTGCAAATGAATTAGGTCTTGTGTACAGGGTAAAGATGTGAGGCAGACACAAACAGAAACGTGTACCTACTGTAGCAATGTATTAATTAAACATAGGCCTAGTGAGAGGAAGAAATCATGGACTCAGTCAAGGCTGGAATTCTAGGATACTAAACACGAAGTGCCTTTTATTGTGACAGTAGTTAATGATGTGCCCATTAAAAATCATCTCAAGAAGTGATTCTGTGCACTTCATATTACAAGGTGGAAAAACCAGTCTCAATGCAATTCTGTACAAACTAACAAGGAACATCAACCTAAGGATGCTCTGAGCATGTTTCTCAGTAGCATTTTATAGAAACTGGAGTCTGTGGCTGTGAGCAAAAAATGTCTTAGTTCTGATCTTGGCCTTCCCACTGATTTTTATAGCCTTGGGGGAAACTGCATATTTTCACATTTCAAAAGGTCTGCTATTTTCATATGCTCCATATATGTGGCTATTCAGTTCAGAACAAACTGGGAAGAAGATTGGTTTGAATCTAATTCCTCAGAAAAGTGCAATTAAAATGTGTCTATACTTTGGAGATTTGGAAGGTGAATTCAACAAGATTTTTTCTCTTGGTATTTATAGAAGAAAGTGTGGGACTAAGTAGGTAATGTATAAAATAACCAGTTCCTATGATTAACAAGAATTGTTTCATTAATCCCGTGGTGTTAATGCAAACTGTTGCTTTCAGTATACAATGTCCAAATTGCCATGTAGCAACACAGCCACCATCCAGCAGATCTTGTCATGAGCATCAGAGGCGACATAAGTTTCTAAAAGGTGACAAAGGTTGACTAAAATGAACACGTTTTTAAGCTCTAGGGTCTGATTCAGTTTTCATTTACACCAGTAAATGTACAGGAAGCACCACAGTGTATTTGGTTGTTTACAATCAGAAAACCCTGCTCATAACGAGCTGCTCCAGTCACTCGCTGAAATCATCTCTTGTTATACACACCTGGCCTTCACAGGCTGTTCTTGAAAATGTGAAACTACCAACTGCTAAGTAAAGAAATCTGAGTTGGAGGTACCTACTCTGTTCCTGGTCACATAAAAATTATGTTTGGGTGTACGTGGACATGTAGTTTTTGTAGTCAGAGAACTGATGTAATAAAACCAACAGTTAAGGATGAAATAGGGTTTCTAGCAGCATGACAGCAATGAACTGCCTGCTGTGCTTGTGTGATGCACTTGTTTATAGCAGCAGACTATCAGAGGTATTGCACCCTGTACTTTCTATTTTTTTTTTTCTGAAAAATTGAACCTCCAAAAAGCCCAGCATGGCCACAGAGTGTGCTTGCAGACAGTTATCTGTGGGGGTTTGTGGGGGTCTGTAAGCTGTTACCTGAGACACAGGGGCCCGCTGAAGTAAAGGGAAAAGAGTAGATGGGCAGGGACTGTCAGGGAACAGCCAGTGCTCACTGGAGGTCAAAGGCAAGAGAAGGGGGTGTACCTGGGAGGCTCTCGGCTCAGTTGCAGGTGGAGGGAAGCTGTCACTAGTCACGGTGCTGAATGTGCTGCCTTGTTACTTCTGATCTGGGGAGATGAAGCAACCTGAGGGGGAGCAGGTGTTGCAGCTCGCTGGAGTGTGAAGAGCAGCATGGCCCAGGTGTGCAGTGGGCACTGAGCAGACTGCTGTGCCCAGCAAGGCTCCACAGGAGCTGCTGGAGGCATGGCTGTGTTCCCTGTGATCACCCTCACAGCACACCTTGTGCAAAAGAGCAATGGCAAGGTGCTCACAGTGCTATTTTGAGAGATGGGATGTGTTGGGCCTCCTTTGTATGTGGTGGTTTAGTCCTGCTGCTCTGTCCTTCTGGCTGTGCTCCTGTCCCCATCCCACACCACTTCAGCTCCCCCTCAGGCCTCTCTGAACACAGATACTCAGGCAGGTGCAAAGCACATCCTCTTGGTGTGGCAGAAGCTGCCCTGGGGAAGCAGGGACCAAAAAACCATCTCTTGCTGTTTTGGCCCCAAGAGCATCTTCTGCTCCCACCCCTGTCACTGAGCCTCCAGCTTTGGGTGAGTCATGCAGGGACCTTCCAGAGTGTGACTCTGTTTGGAGTTTGCTGTCATGGCGTTAAAGACTGAGAGAAATTGTACTGTGGTGGTAAAGTCCCACAGAAAATTTGGCACCTACAAATATAAACCCCAAAGGCAAACTGTGTTGCTCTATGCTGAAGTTTTATTGCTGATAACATCAGAAACCTGCCTTTAATGATTAGCCTACTTTAGTCCAAGGCTCATTTATATTTTAAAAGGCAATATCCAAGTGCATTTCTTTATAAGACAGATGTATTTTCTCCCATTAAGTTTTATATTGTTTTATCCTATTTTGTGTATAATCTTTGTATTTCCTTTTGAATGTTTTCATTTCCACTGTGTTGTGAAACGAAGCTTTGCTGTGAGCAAGATTTATTTTCCTGATGGGATTCAGCATTCTTTGCTGTTTTTAGATGCTCTATGCAGAGCAGTTCTCTCCAGCTAAACTTATTCCTTTGCATGGGAGTGATGCTGGAGATTTCTATTCATTGTGCCCTAGGTAGGGACCATGAGGCTGCAGCACAGTTGGAGTCTAAATTTGAGACTCAGTCAGTGATGCACAATGGGGAATTGGGGGTGTAAATTAAGCTGAATGAAGTTGCAAAGCCCAATGTATGTATCTGTGACTCATATTTCTACGCTCTATTTAAAAGATTGTTTTCTGACATCTCTCTCTTGCCTTCTGTATTTCTTTTGGAATAGCAGATTTCCCCTTTTCCCTCACAGTGGGGGAAGAAACCTGTCTCTGCCCTTCTTGAAAGGTCACTTCAGTGATGGCAGATGCAGGATCACTGTTGCTGTCACGGTAATCAATAACTGTGTCCAAGTATTCCATCGTAATCCTCCTATTACTTTCAGAGAAAAGCTTTGCTTGGGAACTGAATTGATGCAGGAATAGAAGATTATACTAGTTTGGGGATGGTGTAAAAGTGATTCCTTGAGAATCACCAAGTGAAGGGCAGTACACCGACAGTCTGTTATCTCAGATGGGTCCCACATTGTGGTGTCTTACCTTTGAGGAATCTGGTGAATAATCTGCTTTCTATAAGCAGCTCCCACCCAGCCACATGTGCTGGGTGCTTTCTGAAATTGTGCAAAAATTATGTCTTCTATGAGCTGTGAAGCTTTATTTGTATATCATGCACCTTAACTCTCATTAAATGAACAGAAAATTAAAAAACAGCTTAAATAGTGATACTTGTGTCTTGATTATTAGAAGAGCTGTTGGTTCAGATCGAAGAATGCTTTGAATCCATCCTCATGCATCATGCAAAGCTCCTACTGGATTAGTTTTGTTTCTGTCAATGACAAATCTGAATTGAGAGCCTTCATTGTGAACCTACTAAAACATAGTAAGCAAAATACATTTTGCAGTGAAATTGTGTGGAAGTGAAAGTTAGATCCATGAGAACTTGTTTGGAAAACTTCTATGAACACGTGTCAGCTTGATGGAAGGTGGAGAACCTGGGGCTGTGATTTTCTGTGTTGTAAATAACCAAAGGCTCTGTAGATCAGCCTGGGTGCAGGCAAGAGCCTCAGGGTCTAAACTGCACACACTCTGATAAAACTTCATTATTTTTTAGTGTCCTCATTAATGCTCTCCAAAACTGCTGCTAAATATTTCTGGCAAGCAAGGCATCAGTGAAATTGTACTGTGTTGTTCAGGATTTATTAATTATAATCTTTTCTAGCAAAGTCTATTTATATTTGATCATGACATTAATTGGTTGCCAAAACAAACTAGAGTTAATGGTGTTTAATTAAGTGGTTGGGAGCAAGCAAGGACAGTTTATTTGGAAAATTGGTTTCATTGATTTATATGTTTGTTTCTTAGAAGAACATGCATAAATGAAAGGAACTTTTTGATCAGCACCTCCTTCCCTACATGCTGCCCAGGTATCACCAATAACACAGTTGTGACTTTGAACACTTTCAAGAGTTGAGCTGTATCCTTAGTGTATATATTTGCCTGGACAAATGTATTAAGAGGGAAATGTTCACATCCTGAATCATTCTAAATTTAAATAAAACCTAAAATCACACGGAAATGAGATCTAGTATTACTGTAACTATCAGTAAGTAGTGTTCAGAGCAAAGTATTTGAAAAACACGTTTCAGGGAAGAACTTTGCTTCCTTTCTGGTCTGGCTAAAGGTGCTGCAGGTAAGGAAAGCGTGCTAAAATACACTGAAATATGACTAGATAAGTATTTCCTATAATTATATTTATAAAATAAATGATGATATAGTAATTTCTGTGGTTTTGATCACGTTTTTCAAATTGGCTAATTTTACAGTTCAGAAACTTTTGAACACCATTCTGTCATGCTTTAATGCTAAAATTGGAACTGAGTAGAAAATTCTGAGGACTTAATATTTGCAGTTTTTTGTTTGGCTTTTTTGTGTGCGAGGGGGTGAGTTGTTTGTATTTCGGAATCAGTTTTTAAAGTTGAAACTTTAATTTAAAAAGAAGCAGGTTTATATCTTTGTGTCTTCCTTATTTCTATCTGCCTTGGTATTCCTTACTGGGGGGGGGGGAAAGTTGCCTGTGTAAGGTAGCAACAGCTACCCAAAACAAGTCATTGTCCTGATAAGTGAATAAATCCTGTCTGGAGGCATCAATTCAGATCTGTTAGTGGCTGCCTCTTTCCCAGGAGGAATCAAGACCTCACAGACTTCAAATCCAATACCTATGCAAACATGAGGAAGGCCTTGTGTGTCCTTTTGGCTGATACCAGCTCTTGTTTTGATTTAGATCTGCACTGAAATTAAAGGGCATCTAGTGTTTTCAGGAGTTGCCTTTTTTTTAGACAAGGACATTAAAGAGCAGAGATCTGGGTAAAAATCTTGCTTAAATCATAAGCTGTCAGGCCTATACTATCACTGTTTACTGTGGCTGTCGTTAATTCATTAAATTCCTCTTTTTAGTTATTTGCATGGGATACTTTCAAATTTGGGTGGTCAGTCGGCCAGAAGTCACTAGTGTGTGTTAAACAAAAAATCTCAGCAAGCTAACAGAGGTTTTTCAGTTTGCAATTAGTTTCAATGTACCAGGGCCAGATCTGACAGAATGACTCTCTAAGTCAGCTCCCACATTTCTGGTATAATTATTTCCATAGTAATATTGTCTTTTTGTGAGACTTTAAAATGCAGCATTTTTATTCCCTTAGGTAAGGAGAAACTGTCTTTCCATGGCTGAAATCTCAGCACTTTCTTCATCAAGTCAGCTGCCTGGGTGGTGTTTATCTTAACCTTGTTTTGAGTTTTTCCAACAAATAGATGACTCTAGTTCTAATTTAGTTTCTCTTAGTATTTCTATTATCTCTTTCTAGTTGGCAGGCAAGGAAATCAGATGTGCATCAAATGAAACCATTTGTCATGGATTAGTGCATGCAAATGCCTTGATAAAAACAGTAGACAAAAGCTGTGAGTGTCTGAGTGCTGACTTAGAAAAGGAAAATTAACAAGGCCAAACCAGCACTGATAGCCGTCCCTAAATGAGATTATTCAATGCCTAAGAGCAAGGCTATGCTTTTCTCTGCCCTCCCTTAATATTTGTCCTCGCTATGAAATCTTTATACATTATGGAAATGCAGAGTGGAGCCTGGGAAGTGAGGGAGTGTCCGTGGGGTCTCCTGGCTTTCCCAGAACTGCACACCATCAGGAACTCCCCTATGTCCATAAAAACCCATCTGTATATCCCCAGAGGAGGAGAGGGTTGGGAGTAATAGCTGGGGAAAAGTAGAGAAAATCATTAATGGTCCTCCAGAGAGCGTGTTCGTTTGTCACAGCACACTGGGAGTCAGGAGAGTTGCAAAGGAAGGGTATAACTGAATCCTGTTGAGGTGTAATGTATCTTCCTCAGTGTCTTCTTTGGTAATGTTTTGCATTTCCCTCTTTCCCCGAGGGCAGAATTGGGTAATTGTTTAATGCTGATCTCCTACTGATGATAACAGGCTGAATTGAATGAGTTGACAGTGGTTATTAGATATTTATCTCATGCTTGTCATTGTTACTCCAGTTCCTTTATGAGGCTGGTTGGGCTCTTTTCAGTCCTAAAAGTGTGAGCTCTGCCAAGTTTCCCACTCAAAGGATGATGTGAGGAAGAGCTGAAACACAGCTGTAGGGAAGGAGTTTTGACCTGTCTGGGCTGAGAGCAGGCTGTGGGCAATGAGCACCCTGGTCACCTTGTATTTCTAACCTTCCCAAACCACCCTTGGGAGATCACCAGACACAGGGGCTGTAATTTAGTGCAAGGTACTATGGTGCAAGGTACAATGTAGGCAGACTAGCTGATGTTTTCAGTAGTTTTTTACCCTGTTCCAGTCTTCTCTACTCACTGTTGAGTCTATTTCTGAATCTTTCTCCCTTCTTTTAAATCAGTTACCTTTGTTTTCCTCTGTGGAAGCTCTTAAAGCTTTTGGAAAAGGTTCTCTAAACCTCCTCTTAGTCAATGCACTTCAGTGTGGTGTTTGAGCTACAAAATTCCACTTGATTTCATCCCAATTAGAACACCAGTAATATTTTAATGAAGTAAATAGTTTCAAACATTTCTATTTACAAATAATCAAAATGGAGCTATTTCATCAAAATATTTTATATCTTTTAAATGCTAAAATACAGTTCCTAAGGTTCCTACATCCTGATATTGACACCATAGTTTGAGAGTTTTCTAAGAAAAACAGGGGAAAATATAAGTTTTAAGTTTTTACCCATAGGAAAGACTAGTTCTGTTGATCAGAATATTCCAGTGGAACAAATTCCACAGGTACTTTGTGCCTGTCTCTACAGAGTGTATGCAAGACAATGCACTGTCACATGGTTTCTGGTTTTCTTACTTCCTCCCTCTCTGCCTTTATGCTTTGATTTTGTGTATTTGTAGGGGAGCCAGACCTTCATCCCTTGTAACCCCCAAATTTCTCCCTGTTTCCATGCTGTAGGATAGTCAAGACCCCTTGCTGAGGCCATGGTGTTACTGCAGACACAAGCAGGTTGGTCAGTCTGGGTGATGCAGATTCTGGAAAGCAAATTCTTGACTGAGCAGGACCAGTTCTGAAAAAGAACAAATGCTGGTGATAAAAATAGGTGCAAAGTATAGGGAAAGGGACTTGCTTTCATTGTAAATCATCTGATGGCTTCCTCTAGTAAAACAGTTCCTTGACTTTTTAGAGTGTGCTGAGTTGGCTGTGAGCTGCCTGTTGCAGGGGGTGATGTACCTTCTGTGAGCAGGGTGGTGTTGAGCAGTTCTTTGCACCAGTTACAGTCCTCTGAGGTTCAGGCTATGCAAGTCTCCCCTAAACCCTGTTCTTTTGTAAAATGAATTATTTCTTATGCTCCCTGTTTGTTTTCTAGCCTATCAAAGGAAAAAGTGTAATCTGTAGTGTCTAGAGATTGAAACCAGCTACAAAGCAGTATCACTTATGCTGAAGTCATTCTGAGGAGGATTGGATTGTGTGTCTTTAGTATGCTGCTCCTTACATCTAAGGGACTGTGTTCTTTAACAGGTGAGAAGAGATTATCCCTTAGTCCTGACAGAATCTATGAATCAAAGTCTGCTATGGGAAACTCATGCAGAGTTTAAAATGCAAACCTGCTTTTAAATGTAACTGTAGATAAATAATTTCCTCTATATAATGCATTATATGCATTAATATTTTAAAATTGAGATCTTACTGTGTGTCCTGTTTGATTTTCAAGTGCTGTGATGTCCAGATTTCACATAGGAACTGAAGATATGAACAAAACTCAAATATGTCTTTGTCAGGAGGTTTTATTCCATATTCTTATATCACATACAGGTCTCAGAGCATCATTTGCTATAAACACAACTTAATTTTGCAGGGACCCAGCTAACAGCAGCCTTTCTGTTTGTTTTTTTTTTCTTATGGCAAACTCGGGGACAGTTGATCCCCTTTTGCAGCATCCAGCAGTGGAATAGACCATCTGAGGAAACAGATCTCTACTGTGAGCACATTTGTAGCAAACAAATGAGAGTTTGTTGCTCTGTTCCTGACTTTGTCTCTCTGAGCAGGGCTGGTGGCTGCAAACACTGTCCTCCCAGCTGGTGTCCAAAGCAGGAATCCCATCCCTGGTGCTCTGTCCTTGGCGTGGCTTGACGTGCAGGCACAAGTGTTGCTGTGAGCTGGGTGATGGATCGTGGAGCCTCTTAGCTCCCTCTTTTCATGGAATCAAGTGCTTTGCTATAAGCCAACTTCACGCTGGCTTAAACTTTCATGGTGGTTAAGCTGTAATCCATCAGACTGCCCCAGCTGTGAGGTGTAAAGAGCCTTCACGTTCACTTACTGTTGCTCAATTGACAAGTTGTGCTGCTGCAGTGTTTCCCTTGCCCAGGCTCTCTCAGCTGAACAGGCAGTGCGGGGTTTGATTCAAATGTGGGTCTTCCCACTTACTACTTAATTGCTTTCTTTAAGAGATGAGAAGATTGGGCTTGGTTAAGGACAAAAAGGCTCCTCTTTAAGCATACTTCTCACTTGAACATGATGCTTCTCTCCAGAGTTCAATGCTATGCTTCCAATCCTTTACAGGTAGTGTAACTCAGTGTATCATTCTGCATGACAAAGTGAATTTTTTGAAATTTGTCTGAGTTGCAGATATTAATTGCCCACTGTTATCTTGGTGCATTTGCAGGCCAGCAGCAGCTACAGCAGCATGTGTCAAGATAAAGAATGTCTTTTTCTACAAGAAAAGAATTCAGACTATTTAATTTGCTATAATTGTAAAAAAGCCCCACCTTAATCTCTTGGTTGCTTCTAAAAACACAGAATGCTCTGGGGAAGATCTGTCCCAAAAGAGAGCTGTGCTCTGGGAATCCTGGATGGAAAACAACCTGTGAATGGTGTCTTGCCAAAGGTGTGAGATAGATGCTGTTGGGGTTCTGTGTGTTCTTCCCTACTAATGGCCATTTTTGAGCTGCAGATGTTGAGATTGACTGTAGAAGTTTTGCTTCTCACTTGTTGGAATCTAGAAAATCTCCAAGCTGTGCTTAGAGACTCCTGTTAGCCTTTGAGAATCAAACTAGGACTTGATTCCATGTGTACTGATGAATTAATGTAAAAAACGCTCATTGAATCTCTTGTGGTGATAAGCTTTCATGTGCTTAAGTAATTATAGCAAGTTTTTGTTTCTATTATGACAATTGTTTATTTTTGCAGTTTGAAGGAATACAGGGTAACAGTCTAAACTTTGCAAAGCAGTGTTCCTTTTTTGTGTGACTAAAGCGGTGTAAATGCTTTTTTATGTGACAGCCAAAGCAAGATATCAAGTGTTGGTTTGGTGCAGTATCTACATTTGGAAATTAGTTTAGAACAACTCATTGTTCTTCTGACTAACTGGAAAAGAAAAATTAAGAAAATCTGAAACAATATGACAAATTTATAAACACTGAAAGAGCAGCAAGGAGAAAGCCAGACTACATTTATATATTAAAAAAAAGGCGTAGAGATAGTACTTCTCCTTTCCTTGAATAGATTTAATTTAGAGTATCTCTAATAAGAAGCCATGTTCTGCTATAGGGGTTAACCCTCCATCTTTCTTCCCAAAGTAGTGCTGTGCAGTAAGATATGTCTGGTAGGGAGAGTAGTTTCCAACACCTCTTCAGTTTTCCATTTTGAATAAATAACAAGCAAAGCAGGCATGGAACATCAGGATTTTTCTCTTGGTGAGACAGCAAAAAAACCCAGTCCATTGCTCTCAGTCTCCATGGATAAGGTAGTGTTTTACTGAAGGGTGGATGGGCTTTGAGACAGCCCCTAACCCTGCCAAAAATGAGAGGAGATGGACAGGACAGATCTAAAATCTCTGCCCCTGGGGGTGAGTGAAGGGAGCTGTGAGCTGAGCTGTGGTGGTGGCAGACGATGCTGGTCATTGAAAACTAAACACATGTGAAAAAGAGGCTTCGGCAAACAAAGGATGTGTATTATAAAAACTTCTTGCAAAGTTTACCCTCTGGGAAGGGCACACTTTGGCTGTTTTGCTTTTCTTTTTCTTTCTTCCAGAAGAAAGCTGAATCACTGCCAGCTAATTCTCAGTGCAGTGCAGGAGACAGCATCTTTCTGCCTTTCTGCTGTATTTGAACACAAGGCTTGACCTGTGGCTTCTCTCTCTCTCTCTCTCTCTGTGTTTTGGAGGAGGCCAAGGCTGCACCAACCACAGCCCTGCTCTTGGTCTCCCTTCATCCATTTAGAAAGAAGCAGGAGCCCACAGGGAGGGAAGGCAAAGCTTTGACAAACTGATGTTTGTCTGCAGTGCTGTTGTGTTTTGCTGACTTCAGTTATCTCAAGACCTTTCCTAATTTAATGAGCCCATTTCACTTGTCAGGGTGACAGTTATCCATGTCTGACACCAATACTCCTTCTTCTTTAATATACATCTGCAGCAGTTATTTTGCTGTCCTTGAAGAAACACAGACAGGAATATCATCTGATTTTGAGAGATGCTTCTAGATTTTTTTACAAAGTGTTAGAAATGTGTTTCTTAGTGATAGCATCTACTTTTGTCATTTTTATGTAAACTCAGCTCTGATTTGCACAGCACAACTGTTCTCCTCTTCCAGAGACAGTGCAGTTATCTATCAGCAGTGAAGCTCTTTTCTATCAAATATTAATCATTGACTCCAGCAGTTATTTAAACTGTATCTAATTGTGCCTTTTTCATTGCAGGTTCTTGTGAGGGTGGAGGGGATTGTTGTGGGATTCCTACATGGACATATTTGTTTTGAAGTAGTAGGACTTACAGTAAATGAGTTGGGGGTTATGTGTCGGGAGACCTTTAGTGAAATATGTACACTAGTCAAAAAAAACCCAACCTCAAATTTCTGCTAGGAACATATCAGTTTTAGCAAGATCCAAATCTGGTAGAATAGAATGAAAGAGAGGTTGAGAGGTAATGAATTTGGTTTTGGTAGCATGGGAAGCCTAAAGGGTGGCTTCTGTGAGAAGCTGCCATAAGCTTCCCCCATGTCTACAAAGCCAATGCCAGCAGCTCCAAGAAGGACCTGCCACTGGCCAAGACCAAGCCAATCAGAGAAGGCATTATCAACAATAATGTGGTGGTTTGGGAAGCAGGAAGGGACTTTGGGACTGAAATTCAGCCTTGGAAGAAGGGAGGGGTAAATAGGGAAAGGTGTTTTTGAGACTTGGTTTTATTTCTCATTATCCTATTTTGGTGTGGTCATAGATTAAACTAATTTCCCCAAGTGGAGTCTGTTTTGCCTGTGACAGTTACTGATGAATGATCCCTCCCTGTCCTTATCTGAATCCAGGAGTCTTTCATTATATTTTCTCTCCCCAGTCCAGCTGAGGAGGAGAGTGATTGAATATCTTTGGAGGGCACCTGGCATCCAGCCAGGGTCAACCCACCCCACCAAGGAGTTGTTTTTTCAGCAGCACAAAGCACAAACCTCTTTTTCAAAGCTTCGTGATGTTTGTAGAAGTCCCAGCCAAGTTCTGTGATGTCTTTGCATGTTATTACCCATCTCAGTGGATGATCTGTAGTTGTCAAATCTTAGAGCCCCAACTTTCTCCTATCAGAAACAGAATGGGGTGTAAAACACTTGGAATTGGTTTTGACGGCCCTTCATGTGGAATAGAAAATGTAGATTTGTTTCATAGCTGACAAAGAGCTGATTATTTATGTTTCTTAGAAAACAACTAAGGACGTCCAAGAATCTTTTTTTACCATTATGGATGACTTTCCTTGTATTTTCACATCATTCTTTNTCTCCTGCTGCAAAGCCTCCTTATTTATGGCTGCTGTTATTTTAGACATTTCCTCTCATTGCTCCTTGAGGAGGATAGAGTAAGGGGGCAGTGTATCATCTCCCAAATGAGAATGTGTGGATATGCATATGGCCAAGCATATCTAACATTTTTGTACTCTGTGGTGCAAGAATTTTCACTACAAACCTCTATATGTTACCTCAGCTTGTAGTGCAGAGACCCTTTTTTAGTGTACAAAGCTGGTTTCACTTACTTTCTTCATATGACATTGTCCTTTCTCTTCCCTTATTTCTTGTCTGCTCAATATAGTCCATACTGGGGGTGATCAGGGCAGCAAGGTTTTAGTGACTCTCATGGATAACTTGGTGCTAGAAGTTTCACGTTGCCTGACCAGGTCTTACAGTCAGTTGTTCAAATTGTCACAAGGGTTTGGGGTCAGGCTGTATTCCTGCTGGTCCTGATGAAGACTGAAATGTTTTCAGCTTTGCTGTTGTTGAGAGCATCTTTCCTCATTGTACAAGTACCAGTCTGGAAGGAAATGTTTCCCTCGGGACTGTGGCTTGTCACGGACCAAAGCAGCAGGAATAGCACTGTAAGAAGCAGAAGACAATCCCTATGCTGCATTGGCTGGGGAAAATGGATGTTGCTGCCTCTTCCAGATATTTTTTTCCTGCACAGAGGGAATTTCTATAGCTCCCCAAACAGCAGTGAAGACGTCTCTCTGTAGCTGCAGTGACGAGGTGTGTCAGTAGCTGCCCTGGCCAATGCAGGAGCTCAGAACACACTGATTTTTCATGTTTATTGTCCCTGCACCTGCCAGGCCAGTCTTGCTTTGTCCTCAGGGCACAGCTCTGTCAGGCTGGAAGTGGTGCTGGATCCAATGGAGCAGACATTGTACATGTCTCCTGCCACCACAAAGCAAAGGCAGAGTCCCAGCTGATCTGGGGGATGAAAAGGTGCCATTGCAGGTACAGGGCTTCTGCCATTCCTTTAGGTTATATGTTCTCACTCCATGGACTGGAAATATTTCTTAAATTCTCTGTTTTTTCATGATTTGTTTTGTTACCTGCCTGCCCTCACCCCAATAAGGAAGATACCAACTTCCAATATTTTGATTTTTACTTTGTGTTCTGGTGGCCACAGCTGCACAGATCTCAGTGCTCATGATAGTGTTTTCTAAATGAAGTACTTAAGATCATAAAGGATAAATATATGAAACCTGAGAAAAATATCAATTATTCTGCCTTTTTTCTTCTCTGCAATATTTTTCTTATTACATTTTGAATTATGATTCCTGTAACAAATTCTAAAGTATATGATCAACTCAGGTGCAGAGAGTGCCCAAAGTATCATTAAGTCCACCATGACTCTTCCTGTCAATATTTAATATTCAAGTAAATGCAATTCATGCTGTAAACAAAGCAGCAGGAAAAGGTAGTGCTTGTATGTCCAGATCACAGCTTTACATCCACAGCTTTACTGTAAGCCAATTCATTTCCTGCTTTGTGTTCCCCGCATTCAGATGGATTTCTTCCATGGGGGTTTCAATCACTCTACCCTTCTGGATGTGTGGTAAAATTCAGAAGCTTCAAATCCGTAAAATCAATCCACTTGGTGATTTTCTGGTAAATAACACCTGAGTTTATAGTTTGTTCAGCTTTGTTGTAGACCATAATTTGGATTTACAGCTGTTTGCCAGCCTGGTGGGCAGAGGGGTAAATCTTCCTGCCTGGGGAGTGTCCAGCCTGGCAGCACATCTCCAGAGTGTGATGCTCCTGTCCTATCTGGGGAGAGACTGGTGATTCCCTGATCCTGGTAGTTAGCTGTGACTGGGGATTTGAGGTGGTAGCAGGTTTGCTTTACAATACCAAACCAAACATTTTGGTTCCATCACACTTCTGGCAGTGATAGATACATTAATTAGCATTTTTATCGCATCGTACTCTGTAGCATTAAAATGTCAAATAGTGAGCACATTTGTAGATTAGGTGTAACT
>VYZS01017555.1:0-17384 GCA_013400695.1 Neodrepanis coruscans
TTTTTTTTTTTTTTTGGATACAGGAGAAATAGAAAATTAAGGGATTTTATGTATTGTGGATGCTTCTGCACCTTATAAGAAATTGTTCAAGGCTTTCATTTACCTGTATCAATGCACCAGAGGGAGTACTAATTGTGTCTTGAGTTAAGGAATAGCCACTGTGTCAACTTGATGATGCTCTTCATGTGGCCTTATATTTCTCCACAGTACTTTGTATAAAATCACCCTTTTCTATTAAACGATACACTCTTCCTGTTGAATGGATTTTCTTTTACACAAAGTGTAGTCATGGTTAAGAAATGGAAGCACTGTTTGCAGGAGTGCTGTGTTGTAGTGGCATGGTATGAGTAATAAAATGCCTGTAGCACAATCGGACTGCTCACTTCCCGTGGTGCGGAAGGATGTGCAAATGTACTGCAGCAGAGCTGACAGGGAGAGCAAGGCACCAGGTGTTTTGCTGGGAGACAGCTCACCCACTAAATGAAATATTTCTGTAGTGTTTATTCCTTCTGGACTCTTCTCCCTTCAGCCAGTCCTGCACTGAAGCTTAGTTGAGCACTGAGGAGGATATGTTTTTTCTTGGATGCATCAAATGTGGATTACTAGGAATGCACTGTCTCTTGCACGGCTTTGTTCTGAAATCCCGGTCCTGCTTCCCAGTGTGGGCAAAGCATGGATCTGTAAGTGCAGACTTGCTGATGTCAGCTAGCACTGCCCTGAAATTGGCAGAGACCTGTTTCAGTTTAAAGCAGATTTTTTACACTAAAGTTTATAGTTATAATTAACAGTAGTAAGTTTTCAAGCTGCACTAAACTGGAGTATTGTGCTAAGTGTACTGAAGTTTTTGTGCCTGACCTTTAAAACACCCACACCCTGTTCACTGACACGTGCTGTAATCCCACTGAGCCCAGCGTACATGCTGGCGAGTGTGTGTGTGTACCTTGCTTTGGACTTTCCAGAGGGTTCAGTTGGACCCTTTTTCCTGACAAAGTGGATGCTTGTGGTGTTGCTTGTTCTCTGTTGATACCAGTTTTCCAAATTTGTATGGTGAACAAAGAGATGTTGCTGCTCTTACTTTTTTGTTCTCTTTTTCTCAGAAATCCCTTAGAACAAGAAGTTTGGCTTTTGGATGCTGTTTTCGCATGCTTTTAACCAGGGGAAGCATGTCCTGTCTCAGTTCAGTAGCCAGTTTAGTACTTAATTTTCACAGAGTAATCATTTATGGTGTCCACCTGAGCAAAACAGTTTGGAAACTCGTAATTTAGTAAATTGTCATGTGACTTAGTTGCATTGTGGGGAAAAAATGATGGACTGGAGAATACAGAATTTTAAAAAGTGTGTCATGTATGTGTGTTACAATGTGGAAAAGCAATGGCTCCCTCCTTGTTGGGTTTGTGTGGCCTGTGATTCCTGGCAGCCCATTCCAGCCAGGTGTGTGCTGCCTCCCACCATCCATGTCTGGGACATGCAGATCCTTCTGTGAATGTGCATGAATAGCTGTGCCATGGTGTGGCTGTGTCTGCTCTGTGTGCCCTGTCTGTTCCTTCCTGCTGTGTACGGATTATTTATGGAGTAAGCATGATGGGATAGCTGATCTCTTTGCACTTTACTGCCTGAACTCTATTGTTCAGTCTTTTTATTTTGAACCTATATTTTAAGGAAATGGAATCGCATTTTTTGTACCTGTTTCTAACTTTTATTAAATAAAATGTATGTAATGTGACTGGTTTTAAATCTTAACAAAATTGTGAATTTTCAGGTTTCATAGATGTCCATTCCAGGACATAAATCCATCTGGATTTGGTTATGTGTCTAGGCAAGTGAAAGACTCTGGGAACAACAGTTCTGGGGTCTGTCCCTCTGTTCCAGCCTGGCCTCCAGCAGTTGTCAGCAGCAGGGATGGGCTGGGTGCTGCTTGGCTAGTGTTGGCAAGCTGTGTGTGGAGTGAATGCTGGAAATAAAGAACAGATGATTTAACCCAGAAGATGGCTGCGTAAGCCCCAGTCCCTGCTCCCACATACCTGTGCTCTGGTGGGGAAGTGGCTCTGGCAGGCTGAGTGTCATCCAGGTCTCAGATGGGAAGGAGGTGTCCAGTGATGGTGATAGCAGCAGCAACTGTTTAATTTTTTGTGCACATCTGCTGTTTCTTTCCCTCTGACCAGTTCCATTTTGCAGTCAGACTGGCATTGCTTGAGATTACACACACCACACTGTGTGGTTGTACAGCCAAACCTTCAGCTTGGTGGCAAGTTCCCTCAACTTGCAAACTAATGAGCACTGATCTGCTTGCAGTTTGGATACTGGAAGAGTGAATCCATTCTGCAGCTGCAGAGCAGGGTGGGCAGAGGTGACCTGTGCTGCTGGGTGGTTGCATATTTGGTGTGCTTCTCTGGCTGAGGCTACAGCTCTGGCTACGTCTCCCATTCCACCTATGAAAGCTGTACTCAACATCCCATGACTGATGAAAGTCGCCCTTCATCTGTCATCTTGTGAGCCAAGTCCTGCCTCAGGGTTGCATCTGGTTTGAGTTCATCTGCTAGGATAAATGTAACTGGTTTTGAAGTTTAATCTGTGAGCCCATCTGCCTGTTTACCTTCCGTTCATGGCTGTCAAGGCAGCTTGAGCCAGGCAGGCTCTGACCATAAACTACATCCATGTGTGTTGGAAGAGTAAATCATGACTCAAAACACAACAACCTGCAGGCTGAGGAAACAGTGAGACAGTCCAGGAGGAAGCTTCAAAGACTCACATATCTCCTCACAGTCCAGGCAGTCCTAGTGTTCCTTTCTCTGCAGTGAATATGTTAGCACTGAGCCATTTTCTTTCCAGATTGCTTTCATTCTCTGTCAAATGCAGCCTTCCTCATGTTCTGCTTCAATCCTTGGGTGTAGCAGAAGGAAATCTGTATCTTTTATGACCTGATGTATGCAGAAGGCCATGGGCACATCTTAGATGTACAGGAAACTTGAGGAAGCTGAAGCATACCTTTTTATGGAAGAATTTTTCTTAGATGGGAAGAATACCTTAGATTTAACATGTAGTCTCTTGAGTTAAGATAAACTTCTTTTCTGTTTGTTGTCATTGTCCAGATAAACCCACTTCACCCTGTGCAAATAATTGGCATGTCCTGTGTCCAGGGCGGGGTGAGAGGGAACTCGGCTGTGGATGTGGTCTGTGCCAGGCAGCTGGTGTTCCACTTCCCTGCCACCACAACATTCCTGTCCAACAGCTCCACGCCTGCATCTCGCTGGGGCAGAGGCTTCTCTTTTGCTTCTGAGATTGTGTGTGTGAATAATTTGGATGTTGGGGTTTGACCCTCAGAGGAATGGGATTGGGGAAGAGCATCCTTGGGGTGGTGAGGGTGCCACCCTTCTTTTTTCTCTAATATGAAGGTCAGTAGATGACATCAGGGTGCTGGATATGGTGCATCAGAGAACTATTAGTTGCTCTGCTCTTGGAGGTCTTGGCAATGGGATGCTGGCAGATACACACCCCACTCAAGTCTACTTACAGCTCCTGACTGAATTCTTGAAGCTTGTAGGAGACTTCACTGGATGCCTACAGAATAGCTAAAAGAGAACTCACTCCCTAAAACTGCTCCACCACTGATTTTTCTTAGGCGCTCTCTGGGAAAGAGTTCTGCCCACTTACTGGGCTACTGGAAAGGCAGAGCTCTGCAAAAAAAGCACCATGCATTGCAGTAATGTCACAAAGAAAAGGAATCTATGAAAAACAGGGAAAAGGATTCAAAGTGTTTGCACATAAAAAACAGATTTGAGGGAAATTGAGAGTCTGAGTAAGTGTGCAAACTGGTTATGTAGTTTCAGGTTTGTTGGTTTTGGTTTTTAACATCTCGGGTTAAGTAATCTAGAAAATATGGCTTTATGTTTTTACCACCAGAACCTTTCAGCTGGCGTCTCGTTACATGGCCAGGTAAGAAAACCCTGAACTTGTGGAAGTTATGGAGCTCAGAAGTAGCAATTATCTTTTCAGAGTAACTTTTCATGATTAGCTGAAAAAATTACCTTCTTCAGTCCTCTCAGCAACTTGTAGTAGGAGGCATGCAGAAACAGCCAGCTGGCCAGCAAGGCTCTCTTACTCCTTTTGGACTAGTGCAAAATATAGCATGTAGCATTTGTCTTTGTTAGATGAATAATGTCGTGATTTGATTAAAACATTGTCCTTTTGCTGAATGTTAGCTGAAAAGCCATGGTCAGCTACCCTGTCTTGTGCTGCATGTAATAAACAGGAGGGTAGTTTCTAAAATGATGACAGACTTTACAGAACCCTGCTTAATTCCAGCAAACTGTTTTAGGGGCAGGAGGTACTGGCAAGCTGAATAATTTTTAGTTCTTTAAGCAGTTGTGATTTGGTTATGGTTATAAAGAAATACCATGACAAGAAAATGAACTTTCTAATAATTCAGCTGGTGGGATTACAATATTCACTCTCTGAGATGTGGCAAAGTGGTCTCCCTAAGGCAATTGTCCTATTTAAAAAAAAAAAAAGTTTCTCTTAAAATTATTTGTGGGTTCAGCTACTGCTTCAATATGATTATTTACCTGCAAATGATCTAGTGTCCTATTTTCCCTCAGCAAAGTATGGATCAAAAATAGAGTTATACTGACACCAAGGTAATGAAACTGTAATTGTGCCTTCCTAGGCATCAGTCCCACTGCCACTGTCCCGTTTTAGTGCTGGGTGCAGGTTTGACACAGAGGGAGGAATTCAGTCTCATCAATTCTTGGGCAGACTGGTTGGATACCAACCAGTCCTGTTGTGCATGATATGAAAGTAAGACAAGTTTGTGAGCTCTGTCCTGGTGAGTTCTATGGTCAGAGCAGAGTGCTGAGCACACATCATTTCATTGTCTCAGAGAAAGCCTATAAGACCATGGCACAGTTTGAGGCCTCTCCTTGCATCTTCAGACTTCTCCCACCATTTTCCTGATGCAGTGACTCTCCCAGCCGCATCACTCCTTTTAGACTTTCTTCTCTTCCTGCAGCTCCTACTTTTCCTTTGGTGATGCTGAAAATTTACCTGTAAAACCCACTGCACCTTTGTTCCAGGTGCAGAAATGTTCTTGTCTCTTGGCTTTTGCAGAAGCTAATTTTGTAAAGCTTAGTCATTTGCTTTGTTCAGTTGAGATTTCTCACAACCTATTAATATGTTGTTATTTTATTAATTAGTCAATTTCTGTAATTGTTAATACTTAGGCTTTCCTTAAAGAGAACCTGAAATGGGTTGTAGTGCTGTTACTTGGGAAAGTCACCAAACGCAGCCTCAGAGAGGAACTTTGTGAGGGAAGACAAGGCACAGGCAGAGCAACCTGGGTAGGAGGCAGAGCATGGTTTCACAGTAGTGTGGCTTTCCTTTTGGTTTGCTCTGTCACTGGAGGCTACCCAAAAAGGCAGCAATCTGCTGGCCCTGCCCTCATCATGGAGGAGCTGTGACTGAACTTCTCAAAGCATCTCCCCACATGTGCCAGAGACTCTGGGGACCTTGGGAGCAGGAAGGTCTTAGTTGAAAGAATGAAAACCAAATTGAAGGAAAATCTAAACCACTACAGTGATTAGAAAAGAGTATAGAGTACTGTGATCCCCTATGGTGTTGGGGTCAGCTGGTTTCCCATGTTTTTTCTGGTCTCCGCAGGAGATTCTACTCATCCTGGTAGGTCTTTGAGAGCTGCTGAAAACTAATACAAGCTCTGGGATCTGGCACACTGACACAGTGCAGAAGAAACTGTTCCTGCCAAAACTCAGTGGTATTAATAGGTCTAAATACCACTGTTCCTGTCAAAAAAATTGGATTTTTTTGAATAGTTTCGGAGAGCCGTTGCTTCAGAGGGCCCATCCAGCTTCCCCCAGGCAATGCAAAGATGTCTGTTCTCTATTCTGGCTATTTCTGGGACAATGAGGTTTACAGAGTCATAAAATGGCCTGTGTTGGAAGGGACCTTACAGATCATGTAGCCCCACACCCCTGCCATGGGCAGGGACACCTCCCATGAGACCAGGTGGATCACAGATCCATCCAACCTGGCTTTGAACACTTCCAGGGAGAGGGCATCCACAGCCTGTTCCAGTGCATCACCACCTTACAGTGAACAATTTCTTTCTTATGTCCAACTTAAACTTACCCTCTTTCATTTTAAAATAATTATCCCTCATCCTACCAAAGTTCCCAGATGGTGTGTTGGGAGCTCTTGCCTCTGAGCCCACATAGCTTTGTGAAAGGTTGACTCCCTTTCCACTGCCCACCTCTGCTGACTGCCTGGCAGTTCCTCAGCTCCCAGGGAGAGCACAATGTCCAGCCTCACTGAAGGCTACTGCAGGAAAGGCAACTGGGGTGTGAGTATGTGTCATCTAGTGCCTGCCTCATGGCATCCCTCCTGCCATCCTCCAAGGATGCATTCTGCCTACCGTGAGACTGTTTGCCATGTAAGATAGCTTTTTTCAGAACATTTGATGCCTTCACTGAGGGCTACATAGAGTACAAATGCATTTATTTCTGTTTCACAGATACCAGGAATCACAAAGTACTTAAAATACAATATGTTGAGAGGTGTCTTGCTGTTTCCTCTTGCATTTACACATAGTGAAGATTTCATCTGATGTCTTTTATGCTTCAGCTGAAGATACAAACAAGATAATTTTCTACTTCTGACAATAAGGAGATACTCATAATATGTTAAGATGCAGGTAAAATAAAAGGAGAAACCCCATAATACCAGGCTTCCTTGTCTGCAAACACTGAAAATGTACTGTTTCCTTTTGGAGAGATGACTCTGTTTTACTTTGTGGTCAGCTAACAATAATATGTAGTGATTTTGCTTCTAGGTCATCTGCAAAGGACACAAAATATATGGGAAGGCTAGGACTGATCAGTTCTGAAAAGTGATTGCAAACAGCTGCTCTACAAGAGCATAAAGCCTCTCTTGAGATGGATGATTGAAATGAGGATGTGCCTCCTGCTTTCACCAGAGGATCCCCACCAAGGAGCCCCAAATAGGGCATCTCTGCTGGGATTTTTTTCTAAAGGGATCATACAAATCCTATGTTCTTTAATGGTTCCCAGGAGCCTCATTTGCCTATGTGGTGGGATTTGATCTCTGGGACTACACTGCCCATGCACTGGATGGTGGGCTCAGCCCCCTTTTCCTCTTATCCCCCAAACTGGGGACCACATTGAAAGAGGTGTGCCAAATTCAGACCTGGATCTGAGGCTTGCACAGTACAAGGAGTACATTTGGCATGTTTTAAGTGGCCGGAATATGAATGTCATATAACATTCCCTTAAGTAAGTTCTGGATTAAAAGATATGGCTGCTTTTTAATTCTGTTAAAGCAAGATCTTCAAAATACCAAGCTTCAACACTTCAATTCTAGTACATGTTCATTTGTAAATAGCATTTAGAAATGCGCTTCTGAATATTGATTGTCAGGATGAATTGGTCCCTCTTCCAGTGGCGCTAGTCAGAAATCAGCAGTTGGTGTGGGTCTTCACGCTCTCACTCAGCAGCCAAACTGCCTCTCATGCTCCATCACCCTTCACCACCCACCTCTCCTATGCTGTCTCGATATGTGAGGTGTTATTTTATCAGTAGCAGTCCTGCTCCAGCTGGGCTTTCAGGATCATGCCTGAAGTTCTCGTGCCACGGGACTGGATTCAGCGGCAGTACTCCCGCTCAATGCTTGCCATGAGCTCCTCCTCCGAGTAATCATACGATATTGTGGACTGTCCTGATGGCTTCTTGCTGTTGCTTTCTGGGCACCTGTCACAAAAGGGAATGAGTTATTGGTGTTAGGAGAGAGGATCATGCTCTGAAGACACAAGAAGACCCTTACTTCATCTTTTTTTGTGAATGGAAAGATTGAGCTGCATGTGGTTTGTTGAGACACAGATACTGTCACGACTAGTTCCCATACCCCACTGACACACTGCCTGCTGACATTTGCTATCACTTGGCACCTGTGAGTCTGTGAGTTCATTACAGAACAGCCATTACAACGCTCCAGATCAAACTGCCATAAACTTCTGGTGGGTTAGGTTCGAGGCCCAGCTAAAGGACTGTGTAACCTCTATGCTAGTTACTAGTTTTAAGGTTTCATACAGAAAGAGATCTGATTGTGTTTGTAAGGGATATGAGTTTCAATCAAAATATGAATGCAGCTCCCCCAAACTGCTCTTATGGGTTTTATTTATTTTCATATCAGCACAAGTCTCCCAGGAGTGGGAACTGATACACGATTCAAAGGCAACTGCTATGGGGTTTATTGGTGTTATCAGAGGTGGCTTATGGTGGGTACAAGAGAAATCTGTCCCAATCTGCCTGAGGGAGAACAGTGAAAAGACTTCTGCAAGCTTTGACCCCTGTTCCTCAATGCTACCAATTAAGCCTACTCCTCCAAGACTTAAGAAAGGAGCCAGCAGCTGGCAAGCGAGTGGCAAGGCCTACCTTCCCAGTAGGGAACTGGGAGGTGAGCAAGCTGGGCTGTCAGGCTTGTCATTTCTGGAAGTTGGAGCACATGGCTCCGTGAAATGTAAGTCATGGTGAGGTGCTCTGCCATGCCATGCCAACCAAGATTTTGTGACCATCCAACAAATGGTTCTGTGTGTCAGTTAGTTGGTTGCCAAAGAGGACAGATTTTCATATGCAATAGCATGGCTCCAGATCTGTCCTAGACTCTTCATGTAGCATCTACTGAATTTCTATTTCTCTAAGGATGAGATCTATCCCACCCTTGGTCTTGTAGCTGGGATGAATTTTGTCATTAGCATTCTTTACTGAAAAAAAATGAGGACCTGTTTATTAGATGAAATCACAGAAGCTGCCTCAAAGCAGGCAAGTAAATGTAGAATCTGAAATGAAGAAAAGAACCCTAAAATGCTTTTCTAAGTACACTTTGTCCTTTAAAAGAAGTGCTTTCATACTGCTTTTCTTGGGCCAGGGAGCATCCTCAATGTTCCTCACGAGGCAGCAGCCAGCCTCCTGCTGCTGTCGCTGCGGAGTGGACGGTGGCAGTGCAACCCTCCCTCTGCTCTCACTGCCTCACTCAGAGAGGCTCCTGCCCAGCTGTTGTGACCAAGCTGTGTTTACACCATGCCTCCTGCGTTTTGGAAATAGTTTGTTTTTCCTGGAGTCACTTGATGACCAGCTGGCACAGCCACTGGGTCGTGTGAGCGTTCTACACTCATTTATGCTGCACCATGCCCTTCACGGCAACTTCTACTGGCAGCAAGTAGGATTTAGCAACTGGACTCTTCTGCTTATTCCTTTTCTTTGTTTTCCTTCTGAGGGGCTGCAGGCAACCTCATTTCCACTGCAGTAAATCAAACCTGAGAAGAAAGCTACAAGTCCAAGAGCCTGAACCATACAGCAGCAGTTACAAAGCAAGAACAGGAAAAGGAAGTGCAGAAATCTGACTTACACACACGATTTACTGATTTAAACTCTTCACTGTGACAATCCTAAACTAATTTTATGTTATGTGATGAATAAGAGGCAGAGCTCTTGGCAGCTTGCTTGCCGGCCCACAGAAGAGCCATTGTTTCTCTTAGCAGTTACATAATTTCTGTTGTTAATTATTCCCACACTTTGGTTTGCCCAGAGAAAATCTTCAGGTAAAACTGGAACTTGTGTGCTTTTAAAAATACAAAAGCAAATCTCATTTACCATGCACACCCCAGAATTGAGAGGAAAATAGAGGGCTGTGTTTCTTTCAAGAGCAAAAAGTAAAAGCTGTCTGTATTCTTTCTATATTTGTGGCAAGGTTCTGGATCATTTAATATGGGAAAACTGAAATAAATTAAAAAATGAGAGCTTTAATCTGGATAAAAGAAGAAATTTCTGTACCCTGAGGACAGCAAGCAGAGGAACAGGTTGTGGTGGCACAGGTTCTATCCTTGGAGGTTTTCAAGACCTGATAGAATGAAGCCTGGAGTATATTTTGCTTTAATGTCACAGCTGATCCATCTTGGAGCTAGAGCTAGGAGATTGGATTAGAGACCTCCTGAGGCCATCCCAACCTAAACCTCAATCTCAAAAGCACCTTGGTGCAGCTCTTTCTACTGATCCCGGAAGTCAGTGAGAGGCTGTGACAGGAAAATCCCAAACCCAGGATGTGCACAGGACAAAAGCTGGTGGACCACAAATACCCATGTGCTCTCCAGCTGCTCCAGCAGCAGAGGAAGCACCTTGCTGCTCTCATCACCATGTGCCAAGGCTGCAGGTCAGGGCTTCAGACTCATTGAGTCCAGCTGAAGGCTGTTAGACCTTACTGTAAAATAACAGGTCAGTACTCGAGGGAAAAGTTTTCAAACCCTAGATGTTCTGGGGAAGGAGAGAAACCCAGGATGGGGCAAAGCTGAGAGAGAAAGAGCTAGCTGAAAAACATATAAGAGGGGAATTTATAGCATGGTAGGACAGAAAGAAAAAAGAAAGCTAATGCAGTTTCATCAGGATTACTGGTCAGGCTTCTAGGTGTCTCATTGATAAAAAGTTACTGACTTTTTGGAGAGAGTTTAGGAAGCAGCAATAAAAGTGATTTAAGAGGCTAGAGCAAAGCAATTCAGGAAAGCAAGAAATGTGTTCCATTTCAGCTACAGGTCTCTTGGTGTTAAAAGATTCTTAAGGGAAGCAGGAATTATTGGTGGGGTTTTTGTTAAATGGAAAGACAATAAATTATGCAATGGGGAGAAGGAAATGCAAAGGGCAAAATCAGACCAAAACTGACCAAAGCCACCTTTGAGGAAGATCCCAGCAGCAGGGATGGCTGGCAGTGTCACATCCCTGGAGACAGGCAGCTGCCTGGTGTGGGGGAGAGCTGCCTGCGGGCTCAAGTGACAATGTCCTTGATGGGTGACTAAGGTGACAAGTCCCGAGGCAGAAACCTGAGTTAAGGGGCTGAAAACTGGGTTGGGGTGAATCTAGGTCAGTATTTTTATCATTTTGCTGAGGATGGGAAAGTCCAGGGTTAATCATTAAAATGCCTTCTGCAAGACCTTGTAGATGAAAAATGGGTCAAAACAACGGCCTGGTAGCTCTGCCAGTGACATGAGCCTTGGCAGCATTATAAAATCATTACAGCATTCCTGGGATGTGCCATCCACCCTTGGACTACCAGATACTAGAGAGCAGTTCCCAAAAGATTTGGGAGGTGGGGGGGAGGCTATGAGAGGTAACACAGCCCAATCAGGAACATATGTGTTCCCATGTGTATTCAAAGTATTTATCAAGGACTGATTTAGATGCTTATGTGGTGTTACACAAGCATGTCTGCAGTAGAGGAGGTTCACACCTACATCTATCTTACATGACTGCTCTCTTGACAGACACTATTAAGTCTCTGTACCTAGTCTTTCTTCTCCTTGCTTGACATCTATTTCTTCTTTAATTTGCTTTATGGGAATTTTTTTAGTCAGCAACTCTATCATGACAAGATTGACTTTTGCTGTCTGTAACATGAGTGTTTATACAGAATGATTCCAGCCACAGAAATGTGAAGAATGAGACACCTATGCACATTAACCTGTTTCTGGGGCTTGATTTGATTTGATTTCTTAAAAATGAAGCAAAATTTCTGCCAGCAAATTGCAGTTCTCCTTATCTTGGGCAGTACAGGCACTTCACACATGAGATGTCCTATGGGGCTCTGCAGTGGACATATAGTAAAAGTTATCTAAATGAAAATAAGCTCTTGCTCTGTCATCCCAGATCAGAAACCAGAGAGAAATCTGCTGTCTTGAGTCTTCCCTTTGTGTGACAAAGAGCTAGGGAGAAGGAAAGCCTTGGCCCCCCTGTGAGGGGCCAGCAGGCTGGGGAGCTTGGTGGGGGACTATGGCAGAGCTGGCTGTGCACCCCCAGAGGAGGCTGCTCAGTTGCCATTGCAGCCCAAAGCCCATTGAGGATTCTGGAAAGCCCAGGACAGATTAAAGTCCCCACAAGAGCACCTGTACAAGCCTTGCTGTCAGAAAAGCCAAGGGCAGTGTTTTCTGAGCACCCCTGAAATGACCAGCCTCGCCAAGTGAACTCCCTGCCAGCTGGAAGGGAGAGGAGAAGCAGGAGGGAGGACAGAGGCTGGTGCCTCTGCTCTCCTGATACATCCGCTAGCAGTGCTTGGCATTAGTAGGTCACACAGCCTGATGGCCTGGATCTGCAGATTAGTCTGCTCCTGAGTGCTGCAGGAGCAAAGGGGCTGGATGACAGCCAGCTTAACGTACAAGAGAATCACTCTTTACTGTGAGCAGGTGATATTTTAAGATGTTTTCTTAAGCCTCTTCATTTCATCTGGGTTTCTTCGACAGGTGTTAAACTGCCCCCGTTCCTTGATGCAGGCAGACTTGGTTGCACACTGTGCTTGGTAGGATTTCTTTCATTTGGCACCCGGTGCAGCAGGTCCCTACCATTCCCTGTCCATGAGGGACACTCACATCTCTAGCTGGAGTAGCACAGGAGCATCTCATAAGCTTTCTGATTCCTGGGGAACAAAGAGATTTTCCACATGCTGCAGAGCCCACAGGTGACCTGTGGGTAACCAGAGCCTGAGCTACTCATTGGAATAATCCTCCACAGCTTTCCATCAGCTCTTCCAACGTGTCTCTCTGACACGTTGACATCCTAAATTCTACATTGCTCATGACCAGGAATGAATCTCTATACTGTACTTGAGCTGCAGCCTGGGTCTTGTCAGGCAGCACAGCTCCTGGATTTTTTTAAATAGCAAATATTTAAGGCTATAAACCATTTCACACCGTTCTCACCTGTCTTTTGCATAGTAGGAGGGATGCAGAAATAGCTTTCCCCTTAATGGTCCATTTATTCCTGATTTCTGACTCTAAAGATATAATGAAACCAGGGGATACTCACTGATAGTCAGCATTGTTGTTCTCTGGGCCTCCTGGGCTGCTGGTTGACAAAGCCTAGGAAAGAAGATAAGGCACATATTACAGTTACAACACTTAAAAGTCGAGGAGAGTGATTCTGCTCCTCTATTCTGCTCATGAGAAACTCCACTAGGAGTGCTGCATCCAACTCTGGGACTCCATCACAGGAAAGACATGGACCTTGTTTGAGTGAGCCCAGAGTAGGGCCATCATGATGATCAGAGGCCTGGAGTACTTCTCCAGCACTGGGACAGGGAGAGAAAGTTGATGTTTTTCAGCCTGGAGAATAGGACGTTCTGGAGAGACCTTATTGCAACTTTCAGTATTTAAAGGGGGCCTATAAGATGGAGTCAGGCTTTTTACCACGACTTGTGGTGGCAGGACAAGGGTCAATGATTTTAAACTGAAAGAGGGTAGATTTAAATTAGAACTTAGGAAGAAACTCTTCACAGGCTGTTGAGGCACTGAAACTGTTTGCCTAGTGGAGTTATGGATGCCTTATACTTGGAAATGTTCAAATCAGGTTGGATGGGGCTCTAAGCAACCTGATCAAGTTAAAGATGTCCCTGTCCATGGCAGGGGGGTTGGAACTAGAGGATCTTCAAAGGTCCCATCCAACCCAAACCATTATTTCTTTCTATGAAACCTATCTTTAATGGGCTATGTCTGGTTTAAAGGCTTTAACAAGCTCTGTGGAGACAATACAGGTACAAGAGACTCTCCTTTACTAGCCCTCTTCTGCCAGCTCTGTTCCAACATTCAGGGCAGCTGGGTGGCTGCAGGGTACAGAATGCAATTCACTAAATGTTGACTCGTTAAACCTCACAGTTTTTTCATGAATAAGCACTGTCCCACTGGCTGACAGGTTGCACTATGAAAACACCTGCTAAGAAACATGGACCCTATGCTTTTCATCTCACAAAGGTGTTTTCCTGAAGTGATCTACCTGGAATGAAACATTCACCTTCTGTACACTGGAATCCACAGGCTTCCAACAGGACACTTGGGGAACAACCAAATCCAAAACTATTGGTATTTAAAAATAGGGGCAAATGATGGGATTCTCAGCCCCCAGCTAGATCAGTAAAAAATGAACTCCCTGCAGCCAGATCTTACTGAGAAGAATATAACTTTCATCTTTTTCTACTTTTTCACGTACTCTCGCAGCAAAAAGGAGTGGAACAGGGATATGGCTTTGCATAAAACTAGACCCAACTTGGCTGGATGTTATTTTTTCTGAGCTGCAGTCTTAGAGCTGGTGGGCCTCCTTTGTCCAAGCTACCCTGAATGTCATGACAACACTAACATGTTAAACAGGTAGCACGTGAAACCAAAGTGAGGACTTGGCTTCCAGAAAATGGAAATAAAAAGTTGTTTCATCAGTGTGGAAAAGGGGAAGATATTTTTCTGTATAAGAAATGAAGCAAGGGAATGAGGGAGTGGTGTGGAAAAGCTTACAATTCAGAGCCATCGCCTATACCTCTGCCATGTGGTATTTCTGCAGGGCTGGATGAGATCAAGCGATTCCTTAGTAAGATCATGCTGCTGTTCTGAAATAGCTCAAACCTACCTTAAGGTCCAGCAGTACATGGGACTGCTGCTGGCAAGGGTGGGAGTTATGGAGGGGAGATACCCCTCTATAGGCACCACTGGAACAGCAGCAATGGCTTTTTGCAGTTTTGTGCTGATTTAAATCAGTTGGTATTAGTCAATCTTGTATGTGCCATCTGCTGGGTAGAAATATCCACCTGGGAGTCTGCAATTACTGCATGGCACCTGATTGTAATTTGAAAGAAGGTGTTTTCACTACACTCTTTACTCAGACGCTTCTCATGGGGGTGGACAGGAGTCGAGGTTTAAACACTGTGGTCTCAGACACTGCCAGGCAGATAGACGTGCTTGGCAGAGACCTGCTCAGCTCTTCCCTGCTTCTTGCACAGGCTTTTTGCTGCTGTGGTCACCTTTGTCTCCCATGCTCGAGCTGGTGAGGAGGGCTACAGCTAGGACACCTCCCTTATGACACTGGATCAACACCTCTTCCAGGTGAGCCCTTAGTAGCTTCAATTTCTGGAGCTGGGAAAGATACCCGTCATGCACAGTATTTCACATCCTAGCTCCTTGTTTGACAAAAGATGTTACCTGTTGGTCTTTTGTAGAGTTTTAGTTTGATACCTGTCAAAAGGCACTCCATGTTTTTTGTTTGGTAAAACCTTGTTTTCTCTGGAAGAGCCTGAACTACTCTAGAAACAGCTCCTTGGTCCAAGCAGAGACAAGGGTATGTGAGAAAGCTGACAGTGAGGGAAGACGGTTCCTGCCTGGTAATTTAGCATCATTTCTTGGCCGGGTCCCACAAGCACAAGACTAGAAGCACTGCCAGGAGAACACCGTGCTGAGGTCTGAGGGCTGACTTCTCCTGGGATTGCATCCCACAAAGCGGCTCTTTGTCCATCATCCACTGGGCTACTGCTGCCATCCTGGGTTTCCTTCCACCAGGCAAAAAACATTATTCATCCTCAGCACCAAGGGAAATATAGTTCTTCAGGACTGCTTTGATGCTGTTCTTTCCACAGCAAGAACCCAGCTGCCAACACTTCTGGGCAAAGGATGGGTTTGGATCATTTTTGGGAGGGGTTTGAATTGTACAGTAGATTGCCTGTTTTTTCTTCCCTTGTGGCTGACTCTTCCATATTACGAGCTGTACGTGTTGTGTGGGTGGAAGACAGAATTAATTAGTCATCAGGACAGAGCAGCTCTGGTTAGCAAAATCTGCTTCTCTGTGCAAAACCTGCTCCCACCTTCTCCAAGGGATCTGTCAGCAACAATACTTATTTCCCAAGAGAATTTGGCATTAGCACAGATAGACCTCTACCAACATTTAATCCTATGCACGAGTCAAAATGATGGTGAGGAAAGACAAAAGGCACCACCAGCCTTTACTTTTTCCCTGCCATCAGAGCCTCTGTGCTTTGGGAGCTGCTCCTAAGTTCTCTGGGCGAAGGACACACGGCTCCCTGATGCCCAGGTGACAAGGTGTGCCAGGCAGCAGGTGGGATGCGGAGCTCTGGCTGTCATGGGCCATGAGACATAATAAAAACTGACCCCACCCAGCCCGCTCAGGATTGCTGTAATGCGTATGTTGCAAGTTCAGCAGATAATTAGTATTAGCCCTTTATGTGGGTTAGCATGATGCACACGTCACAACACTTTAATATTATGGGTTCCTATCCTACAGCTAAATAAGTAATTGCTGGCCTGGCTGGCCTGTGCCCTGTTAAGAGATAAATGAAGACAGCTTCTCCTTTCTGCAGCTTGCAGTCATCTTTTTATTACTCATCCAGGACACAGTGTGCCTCCTGGTTCTACACCCTGTTCTCAGCATAGGCATCTTGTGCTGGGGTCTGTTTTGCCAAGAGACCCACATCACCCTCTCTTCCAAGTTTAAAAGTTTGGATATTAACTTCTCCCAGGATGTACCCCGATTTAATTTAATATAATGAGATGTGAGGTGGAGTGACTTGACAGTCACTGCACACATAGTTCAGCTGTTCTTTGTGTAAGGGCAGCAGGTCCTGGGAGTAAGGCAGAGCACAGAGCTGGAAGCAAAAGCTATTTCTCTCTGCTGAATGCACGAACCAGCACTCTGGGGTGCAGCTTCCCACTCCCCCCAGACCAGTGCAAGTTCTGCATGGTCCTGCCATCCAGCAGCTGCAGATGAGCTGGGTGAAAACACTCTCCCCTGGGACTAGGAGAGTGACCTGGAGCTGTGCACTTTGGGAGGCTCTGAGCTGCCCGTGAGCTGCATTGAAACCAGTCAGCTACAGCCTTAACTATTGAAACCACAGTCTCCAAAACTGGGAGACCAAATTCAAACACTCTTAGAGATGTTCCCTGTACTGACCCCTGAGCCATGCCCAAGCATTATCTGGGAGCCTGCAAGTTGGTCCTGACCAAAACCCTATCAGCTCTGTGGGGCAAACTATCATGGTCCAGTGCCAGGCAGCTGCTATGGTAGTTTACCACAGATAACACAGATATAGCCCTGAGATGCAGCAGAAATACAGACTCTGAGCGGTCCCATCACAGTCAGGGGAGCCTGGAGAGCGTCTGAATTACTGAAAACATCTACATGGGAGCAGTGTGGTCCCTGCCAGTGCTGATCCACTGGACTGTGGTTTCATAGCGTGGCTTTTCTGCAGGATGTAAGCCACTGCCTCTTTCCCTGCCTCTGCTCCTCTCAAATCCTTCTTCACTTAACATCTCGTGAACTAGACCAGGCGACTGGTCTGAGCTGAAATGCAAATCCCTTGCCTCGGCAGCGATGTCAGCTGGACAACATCTCAGGTGCAGTTTGCAGCTGAGTGCCGACGGCTGAGCTGGTACTGCAGCGAGGCAGCGGCCTCCAGCGACGCCAGCATACGACGTGGGGCTAAGCCAGTCATCACTGCCGAAATCAGCCTCTCACGAATACGAGCCAGCTATTGCTGGCAAAAAAAAAAAAAAA
>VYZS01017557.1:0-71796 GCA_013400695.1 Neodrepanis coruscans
CACCACCACCACCACCCCCCCCGGCATAGCACCCCACTTCGCTCGGAAGGGACGGGTCTCCCCCTTTTCCGTAGCCCGCTGGGACGCGCTGGCACCGGCCGCAGCCCCGCATCGCCCCCCAATTAGCGGCCGCGGGGGCGGGGGCGGCTCGTTGACGCGTCCCCCGCTGGGGTGGGAAGTTTCTAAAACAAAGTCGCCGGGCTAATGGCCCCGGGCGGGAGCGGCGGGGCCGCGCACACTCCACTGCGCCCGCTCAAAGACAGCGCGACCGCGGGGCCGCCGCCGCCTCCGCCGCGCTCGCTAATGAAGTTTTGTCAAAGACAATTACGGGCCCGGCGGGGGCAGGAGGCCGCGATGAAAAGGCGGCTTTGTGCGGCCGAGACGGCGCGGCTCCCCGGCCACCCCCGGCCCTTCCTGCGCCCCCGCGGTGACCCCCGCGCCCAGCCCCGCTCCCCGCGGGAGCAGCGGCCCCGGTGCCCGGCCCCCAGGTAAGCGCAGCGACGGGCTGGTGCCGGCAACGAGCCTCCCGGAGCTGGAGTTTTATCAGCCCGATCCACAGACCAGAGAAGCAAGCCCCCAGAACTGGGGGCTGAGGCAGCAGGCAGCCCCTGCCCGCCTCTCCACACCCCTAGCTGAGGGTTTCTACTCCCTCTTGCCACCCCAGCCGAGCTGCTGCGAAGTATTTCTGCTTCAACGTTGTTGCATTCAGCAAATGATAGAACTCATCCAAAGACTGACCGTCGAGCTGGCTAATTCTGTTTAAATACACACCAGAAAAACATGAAACTGGGGTCTTGGACAGCAGCTGCTTTAGCTGCATCTAGGTAGAAAGGAAGTGTGGAAGAGCAGGACAATAACCATCTTGATCACCTTCCCCAAGCTCTCAGCATCGCTGATGTCCTCCATCCCTCGTCCTTGGTCACCTGCTCCCAGCATCTCGCCTCCCTGCCATTCCCAGCCAGCATGGGCAGTACAAAACACACTGGTGCTCTCATAGACAGCCATTCGTGAGTCATGAGAAGGTCTGGTTGATATAAGTAATAACGCAGATTGGTGCTTCCCATCTTTTTGAAGCACAATCCTGCTTTTAGGAATATAGGAGAGAGGATATCTTCCTTTATTTCTGCACTAGCACATGAGGAGAGTGGCCCCACTCTGAAATGTCTGTGCCCCCTCAGCACCAGCTGGCTGGTACTTGCCTGTACCCTCAAACAGATGTCCTGTCCCCCTACAGGTTTCCCATCCCACAATAAAGGGGTGAATTTTACTGTCTGCAGCAGCAAAACCCTTGGAGATCCCTCTTCAAAGGTGGCTACAGCAGAAGTTTTAGCATGATGTGGCTATTGATGTTATGGAGCAATGGATTGGAGCAATTAGTTCAAAAGCTGCAGAAGCAACTCCCCAGGCCAGGTGTCACTTCAGGATCAAAGCAGCTGTTACAGCAAAATCATTTTTGCCATTGTATTGCGCTTTTTTTTTTTTTTTTTTTACCTACTGTTCATCTGAAAATAAATTACAGGCCAGAACAGGTGGATAACATTCTGGAATGATTTAATGATTTACTTAATCTGGATTCTCTTTCAATCTACTTAGCAGGATGAGTACTTTTTTTTTTTTAAGCCTGAATCCAAAAGCCTGGCTTTTCATCTAAAGAAGAGAAAATACCCTAAAACACTGCTTTGCTGCTGTCAAGGTGTACCCCCACTACCATTACTAACCCAGTGGTAGTGTCTGCCCTGCTGAAGGGCCTGAGGGGAAAACCACAAGAAAACCAAGCAGAACGTTTTAATTTGTTTTCTTCCTTGCCATCTTCCTAGTGCTCTAGCTATTACTCCACTTCCTAGGACTGTGTCTAGGTAATAAAATAACTAATTGTAGTGTTCAATCACTACCTCTTAAATCTCAATATGTTCAGGTTTAAGAAGTTATGAGACTGCTCCCTTCTTATTAGGGAGCTTTGCATACCACTGATGGGAATGCAGCCAGAATGGACACACAGGAATCTTCTGCTGCAGGCACCTATGGATCCATTGACACCAGATGAGGCCAGAGCAATTCCTTCAGGCATGTTCACACAAGGCTCGTATGTTGTTCCTCAGTGAGCAGATCCTAACACAAGACTTTTCTTCTTCAGTAGACACGGTTTTGCTGAGGAGGGATTAGCAAAACCATTGCCCACATACTCACATGCAAATTTCTGATGCTTGGTTTCAGTAGAAATAAGATGTTTTATGGGAAAGATACTTTCAGTACCCATAATATGCTGAAAATAATGGATTAACTCCCTGCACGGCTGGGTTTGGCACTCGTGTCCCACTGGAGTGGTAATGCAGAGGTGCAGAGTGGGACAGGAGCTGACAAAATGCTTTTAGATACAGGGGAGATTAGAAGGTATGGGAGGGGCTGTAGCTACTACTGCTGGGATGTTTCCACGTCATGTGCCTGTCCACTTTACTATAATGGATTCAATTATGATCTTAAAACTGCTTTGATTCATCAGACTCAGTATTTGCACCAGCAAAACCATACTTTTTTGTTGTTTTGTTATGGAGGAAGAATTTCTCTGTTACCTGGTAAGTCAATAATGTTGGTCAGCCTGTCAGCCCAACCCCACACTGTCTGGACTGTCAGGGAAGGGACTTGGCACGATTACCTGTCAGCCCTCCCAGTGAAAGGCAGGTGCTCTGGAGCAAGTGGGCCCTTCAAAAAACCCAGCCCACACAAACTGGCCTCCAGGGTAAACGACACATATGAAAGCTAACTGCAGTTTTTAACCAAAAACACAACATCTACTTGACTAGGATGATTCATTCAAGTGGATTAACTTCTGAATTTTAAATACACAAAATCATCACTTGTGCAACATCTAAAAGATGCTCTCCACTAAATGGAACATCTCAAATTTATTGAACAGCTAAGAACCAGTTATGGGAACTCCCCGTTGCCACAAACGATCCCACTTTTGCTCACTACACGTAACAGAAAAATCAAGTATTCATGTTGCCATGCTCTGGTTTTCTCTACACTAATCACTTGAGGTGCAGTGTTAAGTAATGGTTTAGGGGCACAAGGAAACAGACAACAAGGAGCTCTGAGTCAGCAGCCTGAAAGGGATTCATGCACACAGTTAAATCTTGTTTATCTTGACCATGTGCTTTGCAGCTCCACAACCACCATCTGCGATTTACTCTGGGGAGGTTCTGACAAGCTGGTCACTGTGCCCAGCCAGTACAAGAACAAGTGCTCCATGTCCTCCAAGTGGGTAACTCAGTGCTAGCAGCACTCAGACCTTCCTGACAATGCTCTCTTGCACTGCTCAGGCTGGCAGACCTTTCCTGGAGCTCTGTACTGCATGTGGGGCACAAGTCTCCCTGACAGTGCAGCTGCCGAGCAGCTCCCCAGAGTGAGAAGTAGGTCATTTGTTACACCCACAGGACCACAGGAGAAACAAAGCTCTTCTGAAAAGTGTTACTGGCAGCAGAGCTGAGATCATATTAAGAGTGGACCATTCTGCTGCAGCATTGTATCAGCAGCAAACCAGTCTGCTAGCCCACAGTCCAAACCCGGCAGTGGTAAGGCAGGACATTTGATTTTCCTTCGAATAGCAAGTACCCAAGAGGAATAGAAACAGAAATAACTGCTCCTGTGAGAGATGTGGTTGAGTACTAAGCCCAACTGTGACCTAACCAACACCAGGACACTGCTTTATATTTATGAGATCTCTCCTTTGCATGTACAGAAAGATAACTCTGAAGTGGCCCAAAGTCACCTGGGAGATGGATGAAGGAGTCTCTGTGAATCACTGCAGCATGAAGAAAAGTCTCAAAACATGAACAGCCCACGATGCTAAGAAGTGAAGTGTTGAAATTCTCCCCAAGCAGCAGCAGTTCTGTCCCCCTCACAGCCTTTATTTGCCTGTTCCCTTACTAAGAAGAAAAAAAAATAAAGCACTGCAGAGTAACCCAGCTATCAGAGGGACAGGTGGTACCACGGACACAGCCCTCTTATTGCTTTGACTTCAACAACTTCAACATAAGAGTTATTTTGATGTTACAATTTAAAAGAAAAGTGATATAGTAACCACGTTGTGTAATGGCACATCAGCAGGTTCCTAATCAAGTGTTTCTTCACGCAACCCCAACACATCATAACCTTCATGACTACATGAAGAGAAGCAGTGGCTCAGTGCAGCACACACATCCTCAGCAGCATGTAAAAACAACTCCTTAAAACACATGTCAAATTACTGATTTTTTAAACAGACAAACATATGCTAAATATTTCTGTGAACCTTCACCATTCAGAGTAATGTAGATAATGGAGATAGTGCAGCAATTGCTGCCTTAGATGAGGGAAAGGGAACATCTACAGGCAGGAATTCCAGTTTCCAACTTCTCACAATCTGTCACAGCAGAGCTGATACACCTTCTGTTTCTATTTCGTTGTACCACTTAGTGAGTGCATCTTAGTGGAGACACTATGTTCAGGGTCACATCTGCCTATGAAGGTTACAATTTACCTGTAGAAAAATCAATTGCCAGTAAAATTCTAATATCATCCGGAATTCAGAAATGTAACATATATTACTCTTCTTCCTGAACTTTCCCATAAAATATCGGCTTACTCAGTATTCTGTGGCAGGAAATTAATAAAATTTGTCCTAGATGCTCTCAATTATAGCAATAATATAACCTCATTTGCTCTTCATACACACTTAAAAATCAGGCTGCAAATATAATATACAGTATTTCATAAATGAAGCAGATGTAACTGCAGTGTGGGAGTGCAATCTCAGGGACTTGAAGCACAACTCCAAAAGATAATAACAAAGATGGGCTCTAGGTTTCTTTTCACCGTAAATCCTCCAATCAAGGACTGCATCACTTCCAGCTCCACTCAGCATGGCAATAAGATCAGTTTAACTTGCAAGGGCTCAAAACTAACATTTTAAGGGCTGGGGAGAACCAGGAGGCAGAAAAGACCAACTGATCCCCACTTCTTTGCAGAACTACAGGCTCTCTTTGTACAGAGATGCCAAAGTCTGAATCCAATGGCTCTCAGGAATGCTTGCTCTTCACTGCCCTCTTCACTGCTGACCCTCAGGTCAGTGATACAGTTATAAATCAAACCTGTAAGAGTGATGACCAATTAGCAGTGTCCTAATAATTAGCTATGAAATTCAATGCATTATGATGTTTTGTGTAGTATAGTTTTCCAAGCTTCACTGGTAGGCTGTGCTTTTCCCTCCTGAGAAAATCATGAAAATGTCACAGTGGGCTTTTCCTCGAGTGCTGTATGGATGTCACCAGAATTTCACTGCACAAACCTAAATTTCAGGTCTGTGGTTTTGCTTGTGGCAGCCCAAACAGCCTGGTCATGAGTGCAGCAGTCTGTGAAGGGATCTTGAACATCGTCTGTCGCATGGTTAGTTCCTTCAGCCTCTCCCCAGAGAAAACTCTGCACGCTATTTGTTTTCAGATTGTATGGGGTTTTGTTCTTCAGAATAGAACTTTTGGCCTTTGTTTCTTATGGAAACAAAGTTTTTATAATCACTGTGGGAGAACACTAACATCTGCCCACCCCTGTATAATTTTTTAAATTAACCAGCATATCTGAGCAATCCCTGGTGTGAGGATGTGTGCACTTTGCCCTCCATCTCAAATAAATGGAGAAAAAAGTTTCTCCCATCGACAATCAGAACAGAGTTTCAGAGCTGTCTTCCTCTCTAGAGGAACCTAGAACAGCTGTGCTCCCAGGCAATATGCTCAATGCCTGAAGTCTGGAGGGATTAATCCTGGCCTCAGGGTTGTACTTGTCCCCTGTGGTTACTGGAGCCGGTTAGGAATGGCATGTTTGTTTCTTTTTCGTCTTACATGCAATTGCTATGACTGATCACGCAAATCACAGCGGTGATGTACACAATTGAAAACACAACCCAAAAGACATTTTTATACCATCTTGTGATGTATAATACCAGGATGAAAGTACACTGCAAAGGAATAAAATGATTTTTCCACAAGTATTTGAGATAGAAAGTAGGGGTAAGACAGAGGGAAGCAAGAAATGGAGTCCTGCAAAACAGAGGGTGCATCAAGCTCTGCTAGAGCTCACTCATGTCCTTTTAGCCTTTCAGCCAGGTATGTCAATATGGCCATAAAGCTCTGCTATTTATGTTTATTAGTCCAAAGTCTGGATCACAATTTTACCTGTATAAAGCAGAGAGAAAATCTAAAAATATTTTCCTCCATAAGACATCAAGAGAAACTGGTCCAACCTGCCGAATCCCACTGTGGCTCACAGAAGGTTAATTGCACATTGGCAGCTAAAGAAAGAAGCACTATAGAGACGTCCTACTCAGTACATTGCAAAGGATATGGGTTGTTTGCTCTGAGGTATGATTTTGAGAGAGTTCTTTGGGTTTAGGAGCGATATACCTGTTTATTATATTGATAAATGACACATTTTTCCTACTTGATTTGTTGGGGACTGAGTGACCTGGCAGTAAAACTGACTTGATATTGCCACTTAACTCTTATTGATGTCTTTTCTGGTTCACCTTTTATTTGCATAAATGAGAAACAGAAAGAAACCCTTATTCTTTAACAGAATCACATGGGATTCCCTGAGGAAGGTTGATGGATGTTGCAGACACACATCTCCCCAGGTACCAGACTGGTAACAACTTTTGTCCTCACACTCTTACAGACCCCGCTCAGTGACCCCTCGCCCCACGTTCAGCTAAGGCAGAGCTGACAGGCCAGCAGTGTTTGCTCAGCCACAGGTTTGACACTTAACACGTGAAGTGTGTGGGGAGGAGCAAGTGAGAGAATGTTAAATCATAATTCTTTTAATTAACCATTAAAAAAGTATGAGACCTATAAATACATAAGTACAAACCTAAATATATATCTATGCTTATAAACAGGCATTTTTATAAATTAGAAAAAAAACCAAAAAAACAACTCTGTGATGCTTTCTCATGATGGAAGGGGCAAAAATAATTTTTTTTTCTAAAAGAAAAAGCAGAAAGACTGCAAGCACTCACATATCACAGGGTTTTGTCCTGTTGCAAAGACTACAACAATATTCCAGAGCTGCATTTCATTTTACCCTATCTTAAAAAGAAACAGTTAAAACCAAACAAAACCAAAACTAAGGACCATTGTTTGTTGCTTAATTTCACAAGGAAAAACCCTAGGGAATATATCAATATCATCATCAAATATTATCATATCAATATCAAAGTGAGACTTCCACCATGAAGGGTCTTTGACAGGGTCAAAACAAAAAATTCAGTCTGTTTAGACACCCAGTCATACCATAAAATTCTGGTAGATAACCCTGAATACTCCAGAATTTAAATAATTTCAGATTCAGAAGTACGTAGAACCCACTCACATCTTTGCATAAAAATCTTGTGGAATTAAATGGAGGATGAAGATAATAGATTAATTTCTCTTAATCTTTATTGATATTTTCCTGTTCTCTGCACTCTACAGTAGTGTTTTATATATACCTACACTTCTATTTAATTTCATCAGACAGTTCCAAAGTCTTAAAAGAAATTACAAGGGTCTTTATAATTCATAGGATTTCTTTCCCATAAGGCATTTCTCTTCCTTTTGTTTACATTTTGGGAGGAAACATCGGTAGTACAAAGAAATGGTGCTCCACAGAAAAACCTACCCCAAAAGAGATGCTGCAAATCAACAAAAGAAATTAACACAACCAGGAAGAGAAACCTCTGTAAGGGGGTCCCTAGTGGAAAGAAGTGGATGGGGTTTTAGACACACAGACATATTTTTTGATAACCAGAAATCTACTCTTTTACTGTTTCTTTCAATTAGAGTCCTCTCATCTAGGAATCATCTTCTTGTTTTATGCCAGTATTTGGAATTTATTGTTTCTCTTTGACAGCCACTGGAGTAGGAAGGATTCAGGGACCCAGGGAAGGTGGGCTCTGCTAACCCTACACTCTTTGTGTTCCAAAGGTCACCTGGTTTAAAAATCAAACCAGGATATGAAAAAAAAAATCCCCATAAAACACCAAAGAAAACGAACCCCAAACTCTGTGCATGTCTTCCCATGAAATTAGCTTTTCTCCTGACCCATTTCTCTGTGTATGTGCGTCACGTACTTACGGGACAGATGAGTAATGAGCATTGTGACTTATAAAAATAGCAGACAATAGGAAGAAAATAACCCTGCACTTACTTTAAGATTTATAAAATATTAGTTTTTATGGATAAACCAGAAGGGAAAGGACTGGGCCAATATGGAGGTTTTGGCTGTTTGTAATTCCCATCCTTGGAAAGTTTGCAAGGTTAAAAAGAGGTTAAAAAGATTTAGAAGACATAAGCATTCTCCCCTCACCAGCTCACTCTATAGCAGAAGCTGTCTCGTGGATGGTGACAGGATGGCAAGGTGACCATATTTTAATATTCTCCACCAATTTGCTTGGTCCCTTTTGATGACACCTAACCACATTAGGCACTGATTTACCAAGGGAAATGAAACCAGTGGATCCTTGCTTGCCTCCACCTTTTTTCTCCCCCTCCCTTTTTTAAAAAATAAACAACCCAAATTTCCACAAACCACCGGATAGTGTGGAACATATTTCCCTCTCAGTGTAGCCAGTCTGACACCCATGTGAACCCCCATAAACTACATGTCCCTGGCAGACCAGAGTCACCTGGGTTCAGACTTCTCTTCAGGACTTGCCAGTCAGACAGTCTGTCCTCCATGGCAGTAGAGTGGCCTGGTGACTAAACTACTGGCGACTCACCAGCTCTTAGTCCCTCCAGCCTAAAATCCTTCCTAATTAATCTCCAAGTGAGAAAGAGCAGCTGCCCAACAGCAGAACACTGTGACTGGGACAGCAGCAAAATCCCTGGCTCTTACTTTGGAAGAAATTTTGAAATATTAAAGAGCATAAACACCCACCCACTCCAAGCAGCCTGAGCAAAAAAAGAGCAGGAGAATATGGCTCACTTCAGTCTGCACTGCAGCAGGAAGGTAGAATTTTGTCTGTTTTATCTTGGTAACACCAAGAGAGATGTCACAGCATCAACTACATAAGCCCTCCCACACGTGCACAGATTCATCCTGTAGTTGTTCTTTTGCTGTCTCCATGGACTTTGTTACTAAGCAGACTGGATTAAAGCCAACACAGATGCACTGCACAGCCCCAAGTGCCACACTGATGGCTCCGTGAAGGGCTTGACCAGTTTAGCCAGACCAAAAGTAGACAGAAGAAGCACATTGCATCCCGGTACCTGTATCTGGTTCCCAGTACCAGAGAAAATATGGACAGGCTGGAGGTAAGGCAGGAAAAGAGGAATATAAGGAATAATAAAAAACACATTGGAAGATAAGGGTAGTTAAGCACTAGATCAGATAATCAAAGGAGATGGTAAATTCTCCATTTCCCAACACCTCCAAACCAAGATGTATCCCAGCACTTCCATACTGCTACCAGAGCATCATCTGGCCCACAATGTATACTGGGAGCAGAAGCAGAGAATCTGACTGTTCTACCTTGCCTTGAAATATCCATAAAACACATTATCAGTTCTGTCTGGGAAATCAACTTTCCTTAATCCCATGGTATAAAGCTTTTCAGGACTTTTTTGTTTCTTTGTCTTTGGGGTTTTTTTACCTCACATTCAGAGACCTGCATGCATTTTACAAAAGAGCAGCATTCCATACTCATTTGAGTTAAGCAAAGATTACTCTAGAAGGCAAATATTGCAGAGCATTTTCCACTGTAACCCATACATACATACAGTTTGATGAACATTTTTGCAAGTATTGTAACAGAAGCAAATAAATGGCAGGAATATCTGCGGAAAGTGTGGTGCTCAAGCACATAATGAAAAACCTGAAGCAAAGCAAGTTTCAACTGCGTAGTTTTGCCTATTAGCCCTAGAGTTATATTTAGCCATGAAGAGAACAAAAAAAAAAAAAAATCTAAACCGATTGTTTACTGCTCAGACGACAGCCTATTAAAATCGCCCTTGTTACTACAGCAATAGTACATATTTACAGGGATTGTGGCTGATTTTGATCAGTCATACCAAGCCATGCCTCAACCCATTTCATACTGATTAGAGTCTGGTCATATTTTAAGTGTCTATGAAATTATGCAAATGGAATCTGTACCAGAAAATCAGATTGCCAGATAATTGACCATTAATCTTTGATAAAAGTTTAAAAAAATTAAAGCAATCAGAAATCAGCTTAGCATACTGTCTCCTGGGCCTTATTTTGGTCTAGTAAGTCTGTACACTAAGCTGATTTCTGATTGCTTTAAGTTGTAAAAATTGCTTTTTAACCCACGGATATCAATGAGATTGCACCTGGTGTAAGTCGGGGCTGAATTTGATCCGCTGTGTGCCTTAATCACAGTATATTTTTGTTAAAACCCAGTATTTGTGTGGATCTGTGGATACTGATTTGTTCAAGCGCACGATAATCTCCCCCTAAACCCGTCAGAATACAGCAGGTTAATAATGCTGTAAGTAGAATCCAATTTATTCATAAAACACCGGAACGCTTTAACCAAACTGTTCTTTTGTGGCAAGCCCCCTCCCGCCTGGCTGCGGCAGACAAAGGCTCCTGCCGCAGCCGGTGGGAACGAATGGGGCAGGATAACAATAGCACGGCATCTGTCGCACCAACCATCCGTCTGTCTGTCCATCCATTGGGCACCGGGTTCCCCCTCCATCCGAGGTTTTGCACTAAAGCCACCATCCTTCCCAATCCCACAGTCCCTGGTACCTGCTTTGGGAACTAGCTATCGTTCCACATCCATAACTGTTATTTTGATAAGTGCTCCGACGTTTTTTGGTGGCAGCAGGAGAGCGTAATCCTGTGACAACATTCCAGCCCATTAACATTATCTCTTAATTAGCATACATAGCACTTGCTGGGTGTTTATCGGAATTCGATGAGCACATGCTGTAAAACTTCCTTTCCTCTGTGACCAGTAAAGTAAATAAAAATCCCACATGCTTTAGTAGGAAGTTAGATTACTTTGCAAGTATTTTCTATTTAAAGACTCCCCGTGCAAACTGTTCCCATGAACTTCGGGAAACTCCATCTATTTGTGATCCCCACTCTGTCAGCATCAGGAGCCCTTGCCAGGAATCACAGCTGGATCACATTTTGTGTCACCTCAGCACAGACTAGAGATGATCTTCTAGCCAAGGGCACTGCAGTCCAAGTATGAAAAGGAAGAGAGAGTGACAGAGGGACAGACATCAGCCCTGATGAGGAAGGAGTAAAAACATACTGGCCAAAACGACAGAATCACCCAAACCACCACAAAGGGATTCAAGCAGAAGGGGATACCCAGGTTATCTCTGATTAAATTAGAGACTGGTTTATTATGGAATTTTGATTTTTCATTAAGATGGATTTTAGGTTATTAACCAAATGTGCATGTACAATCCTGTGCTGCTTATCTGTATTCAGGACCAGAGGGTTGTTCGCAAGCTGGGGGTGCACCCCACCCTCCCCTCTTTTCTTACAAGGACTGGAGGCCGCTGAAAATAGCCACACAAGAGAGAGGTAGGTTCTCACTTCTTCAGGCCCTTTGCTTTTGCCAAACCCCATGATAACTCCTCTTCCTAAAGCCCCTCTGTGCACTCCTGCTCAAAAACAGTTTCAAAGCTGGCAGATACCACAGCTGGCTGTGCCTCCATCCTCAAAGGGCAAAGCACCTGATCTGCATAAGTTACCCTTGCAAAAACACATGCAGACTGCAGTGTATGGCTCTTCCATTATGCCTGGGGAGGGGAAAACCAGCCAACCTGCAACATAGGCTTCAGATTCATCCAAAATTAAAAGCTTTTGATAAAATTACTGGTTAAGATAATTAATAAAGTGAACAGATGACTGGGAAGGAGGTCCATCCAAAAATGCACTCTAGAATTCCTAGGAAATAAACCATCCAGCATGCTTTAATTCAACTGAGGGCTTGTGGGTGCCACAGATTGAAACCTAAATCCAAAATATCCGCCCTACATCACACAGGGGGCTAGTCTAGATACTCATAGTATTTTCTCCCAGGATAATAAAATTGCTTTGCTGATGTGATGAAATTTTTGCAAGAAACAGAAATCCGATGATCTTCAACTCCCAGGGATGCTGCAGTAAGAAGATTGCAACAAGCTGCTAGGGATCCAAATGTTATAGTGTTGTTACAGATTTTACATTGCTGCTGCAGCTGTACCCAAGGATTCCATCACACTTAATCAGCACAGGTAAACTGGTGGTACTTCCATTCCCTGACCCCACCCTACTCCTGGCTTCAGAGGCCAGAAAGCAACAAAACGTCCATGAAGTTATATTTGGGAGGAGCTGTCCAAAATTCCTGTCAGGTTAACAGACATTTGTGCAAATCATTTGAGCTACTGTAACAGTAGCAACAGCTTTGAGAAGGCTTTTTTTTTTCTGATGCTTGGAAGTAGAAAGAGAGGAGGGTCCCAATTACCTGTTATAACAAAGCAGCTCAGTGACTCCTCAGGGTACCAGCCCCTCAAACAAATCCTGCGGTGATGGGGGAGCAGCTGCTGGGAATAGTGTCTGGAGAGACACAGAAGTTTTGGAAGCACAAAGGAGTGCTGACCACTGCAGTCATTAGTACTGCAGTAGTGACCAGTACGGTGCCACACAACTCTCTTAGTGGGTGCCATGGAATGGGTTAACAAATGCACAGGTATCAAAAACAAGCTGAAAATCTCAAAAGAGTAATTAGAGATCATGGCTGCTCTCCAGAAATGCTACAAAGCACAGACACTGAAGGATAAGACGAGTCCTTATCACTTTGGACTTGTTTTAGATTTCTGTCTGTGTTTAAAACAACTTTTAAAAAGAATTGTAGCATTGCAGGCATTTTCTAGCAGCATTTTCCCATGTGCACAATGAAGACTAACAGGAAAAACAGTCAAATACTCCTGCAACCTCCATGCCTTCAGTAGGCAACTGATTTCCAACTACTTCCTCCATTCTCATCAATGTGACATTCATATCCTACCTATGCTGGATTTCTCCTTTCCCTTTTCTTCATAGAATTGTCTGTTCAACTTCATAGCATTTGGTCTATGTACATAATAGGAAGTGACTGCCTTACAGATGATTTTCTAGTCCTTAGGTGACCAAAAGGCAGTAGAAACTAGTGCAAAATGAGATGATCCCATGAGAAAGAAAGCAATTGAAAACTGAGGTAGGAGGTGGAGAAAGACCATCTAGTTCAGTACAACTCGCCAATGGTCAAACATCATTTCCAGTAATGGCAACAACGTTGGTGAGCTTTCACCGGCCAGACTAGAGGTAATACACTTGGGCAGGAGGAACACATGGTTTTATTTTTGCAGAAAAGCTTCTTTGTTCCATAAAAATTCTGTGGGACAAATCACCTTCATCCTCTGGCACACAGCAAAGATCTAATAGATAGTTTCTGCTGGCTCTTGAAAACTGAAGTTATGAGAATGCGTAAGTGTCCACGCACAGAGCACAAAAATCTATCTCCAAATGCTCAGACATGGCAAAAATAACTCACTCAATGTGGATGGAAGTGTTACCACAGCCAGAGAGTCAAGGCTGTTTCTCCTTAGGCGTCTCTCATCCAGTTCCAGAGCTCAGCTTCAGCCAGCTCAACACAGTAACTTGCACATGCTGCCCTCTGTGAACAGCCATTGTCTTCCCTGTGCTTTCATTAAGCAATTCATGATTCAAGGTATTTTATCCAGAAAAAAACCCAAAACCCTCATCTGTAACTACTCTCTACTGACAAAACTCTACAGGACCATTGCAGTGGGGCTTAAGATACTTCAAAATGTGCTTTGAGATTGTCAGAGCATTTCCTGGATTAGCAATGTGATTTGATCTAAATGTTTCAAACTTTCAAGATTTTCACAAGACAGTTACTTCTTGCTTGGTTGTTTGCATGAATATGTTTGTTCATCCCTGGTCTTTGCCAGTAACCCAGAGGTGTACAGGATTGAAATTTCTCCCCAGCTGCTACAGCAAAACCATGCAAGTAGCACAGGTATTGGCAGAAAGCTTTGCTAGAGGAGAGGAAAACACAAGACTATAAAGTGAAATTTTACAGTCATAGGAAAATATTCTATGAATTTACATAAATATGCTTGGCAGTGAATATGTTAACAGTTGACTGTAACTGTTTGGAGAGAAACAAGCTGCTTGGATGCTGGCAGCAAAAAAGCTGCTTTATCCAATTTCTACCGTGCCAAGCTCCTCCACCCTCTCTCAGAGCAGCACTTAGACAAATGCCAACATTTTAAAATTAAGTGGCCCCATCATTATTAATTCATTTGGTATTCATTGTAATGACATTAATCATAGTAAACTGCAGCAGCTTTATTACACATGTAATGTGTACTTTCCTAGAATTTCCCTGTAAAATCTCTGACATTGCTAACAATGTAAAGACAATGAGACATTACAACCAAGCAAAACAATAATAAACACACGATTCAATAAATCATTATTCTGCCCACAAGTATGTTAAAAAATAAACTCATTTCAAAACTAGAGGAAAAAACAACATGCAATAAGTGACATCAGTGAGTTTGAGGCTTTTGGTTGCAACAAAGAAACAAAACAGCATGCTAATATGACATTTACAAATAATACCTAACCGCAGCCTAATTAACTTATTGTGTGCTTACTAAACTAGCATACATATTATATTAGAAGAAAAACACTTATTTGTTCTGTTGCTAAGAAACTTCAGACATTTGCATATTTAACAAATTGTTAGAGTGTTTTTAACCAGAACCCATCACTATTTATAAAAGACAAATTTAAAACATGAGATCAAAGACACAACATTAATTTTTCTTTTGTCAACTGTCTTTGTTCAATAGCTCAAAGAAGCAGTTTTATTGCCGGCTGATACATAATGAAACATCTGGTATTATTCTGAATTACAGCGGAACCCACTAATAGTCAAGGGCTTTTCTTTATTTCTCATGCACCAGTCAATGTACTTTAGGGACCAATCCAGCAGCCCTTGTAGAACGTGCCTTTGAAATCATTGCAAGGTTTTTTCTGAATAAAGAGTTCAGGAATACCACTAATTTTTATTTCTTTTTAAAGGCTCCAGATGTCAGCCAATTTTAATTGATCTTGTAAGTTGTGCAAGAGCAGGAAAGGAGCGTGGCAGTGAGTAAAGGCTGAAGTTCTCTGCTAACTGGGAGATAACTGTGAACACCAGTGCTGCAGCACAGCCCTCACCGTGCCCATGGATCCCATCCCTGTGTGGCAACTTGTAGCTCCTCAGATATTAATCCAGAGCAGCACTGGGTCACTGTTTTACACACTGTGGGCAAGGTCGTTTGCCAGGGATCAGTGCAATGATTAGCAGAGCTTGAACCCCCTTCTCCTCTCCGATCTGCAGCACACACTAATCCAGCAGGAGGCCTGGGCCAGCTCACCCTGTGTGTGCACAATACCTCAGGTACATCTACACTGAGTGTGCTGTGCCAACATGGCCAGATCCAAAAATGCTCTTAGGGTGTCTCTACTCTGCTCTGTCATCTCCAGCATAGACATATTCTAGGAGAAGCAAGATGAAAAAGGAAAGCAAAGAGATATTGGAAGGGAATCTGAAAACTCAAAGAGCAGTAACAAAACCAAATTTGCTGTCTCTTGACTAGTTAAAGGATTCCTTATGGAGCTAAAGCTTTCTTCAGAAAGCCACCACAAGGATCGTCGTCATTCCAGAACTCTTTTTCCACTTCCCAAAGTTGGGGGTAGTCAGGTGTCCCCTTTCTCCCCTACTCTCTCTGCTCTTCCTGTCTTGCTAAAAATTCAGGACCAAGGAATTCCTGTAACATTCTAGGGAACTATCTAATAAAATTTGTATTTCCTTCTCAGTCAGCTAAATACATAGATTTATGATTTGAAGGAAAACATCTCCCAAAGAAAACATGATAATGAGAATCATTATTTATGAGAGCAAACACTGAAGAAATAGTAATTTTGCTAAACCAAATGAAAGCAATAGTTTAGCTCAGTTCACCAACAGATATTTCTGGAAGATTTTAAAGAGGTCCAAGACAAAAATTTCCTTGCAAGGGAAAACAGTTTGCAATAGCTTCAGTAACAGTCATGTACAAACTTTATTTAGATGTAGCAGCTGAGCAGAGCACAAGCAGCAGTTTAAGCTGTGCAAAGCAGAAGCTGATTCTACCGTTGAGAGGAGCCGGATGCGAACACAGCACCAACGCTGGGTTTGGACGTGACCAACTGCAGCTCTTCTCTGCACCCAAAGCATCCTCACCTACGTCACAGAGAGGGAGGCTGCTGGAGAACACTGCATTTCTGGCAAGACTCAGCAAGTCCTGCCAGCTCTGTACTCCAGGGAGATGCTGCTTGTACCAGCAGCTCTCTCAGCTCTCTGCTGCATCACACAAACTCCCTCACAGCAGGGAGAGCACTTTTCAGTGGGCTCCACCATAAGAATATTTTGCATCACACTAAAGAGTAGAGTTGGAAGAACATGTACAAGACAACATGCATATTTTTAAAGCCTTTGTGTTTCAAAACATACACACGAGTCTATCGCCCACAGTGGCACTTGTCTGTTAACATTTCAGTCAGAGGCTGTGTATGACATGACTTTATTTGTGACTCTGCTGGCTGGTTAAAAGCTCAATTTTTCCACAAGAGTACCACCTGCACTTCCAGCCCAGCTCCTCTGTTAAAATAAAACAAACTTTGTCCCAGAGAGCTTACCGTGCTAGAGGGTGTCCCCACGGGACACTGATATCAGGCTGCAGCCCAGCTGGCACTTTCATGCTGGCTCTAATCTACCCCGTTGGTGGCCCGTGGCTCCATGCCTTCACTGCCAATAACCTTTCTCCCCTTTCTCTGTGTTGCCACACTTGCATTGAAGCAGTAGGCACCCTTCATCCCCAGCAGCCATCCTGTGTTATGAGTATTCCCGGATTTGTTGCACAGGATTTGCTGAACAGGACAAGACTGCAATCACCAGCAAGGCAGGAGAGTGCTGCCCACAGCCTTCTAATTACAAGTAAACAACTGTTGTTCAGCTATATTATCAACAATTGAAATTTGGGCATGAGATGGGAAGTGGATATCCTTAATAGAAAGCAGGGTATACAATCTTCAAACACACACGATTACAAAGTTTTCAGTAACAGCACCAAGGGCTGCAGTTTCTATTTGAGCCAGAGGATTCCAGTTGCAACTAAAAGCATTTCTTACATTCTTCTGGGATGCAAGATGGGACTGATGGAGGAAAGACCATTTACGGGAAGTTCTGCTGAAAGTAATAACAACAACAAAAATAAAATAATAATGGTCATAAGAATGTTGGTATGTAAAGCCACTCCCAGAAGACAGTCCATACACCACCAAAAGTCTTTTGGTGAAAGCATCACAGCTCTGCAGCCAATTCTTCCAGGACAGGCTAAAGCAAAATTTGATTAAACACCCAAAAAAAGCATTTGCCTCGTCCCTCAATTCTGCCTGGTGGCGAGTGAGGAGCTGCTCGTTCTGCAGGTCTCAATTGCTGTCTCTGGCAGTGCAGCCCAAGAGGCACACAGGGAGTTTCAGGCGACAGCCAAATTTCAGGCATATACTGGACACGCAGCCAAGTTCTACCAACCATCCTTAATGGGAACACTACTCCTTTCAAAATGACTCAATCCATGCAATACCTCCCTGCAGGAGCACTACAGGATTTCTAACCTGGCTGTTTTCTTCAGAGCAATTAAGCAAGTCAAAGATACGTTTCGTGCTTGATGGATGGCTGTGCTGGCAGTGACAACACCACCAGCATCACAGTGACCAGGAGAGTACAGACAACAAGAGAATAATTTCAAGAAGTTCCAATAATTTAATTTTGTATTTTCAGGACACAACATTCAACACTCAAACAATGCTTAGAAAAAATAAAATAGAACAGATCTATTTCATGCATGTAGATACAGCAATAATCAGTCATTAGGTAGGGAAAGTGGGGGTTCATTTTTTGAAGAGCTCTAATTCCTACTAACTTCTGAGCACTCTGATCTCAGGTAGAGTTCTCTACCCACTGGTACCTTACATGAGAGGCTAAATTTTCCATTTTAAAATCTTACTGGATGCTTATTAGTACAAGAAGAACAAGTAAACAGTCATTTGGAAGCAGACTATGACTTTACCTGTCAATAACCCGCTTTATCAGACCCCAAGTACAGAATATACATTTCACAGAGCTCAAAAATATACATTCCCTGAAATGACCATAATGGCATCTTTATGATAGTCCACCATGGATAGCGTTACCTATTTTGTAAGGGCTCCAACCTTACTGTGAGATTCTTTCTTTAAAAATCTTTTCTAATGCTCCCATCCAACCACAGAAATAAAGCTATAAAAGAGTTTTATGATATTTTGACTTATTCTCTTTCCCTTAAATAATATTTCTATGATCCAACTTCATCTGCATAACGGATTTGCAGCTCTTTATGCCCAATATGGTAAAAAAACTTCTTGATAGACACTTCTTCATATTACCAGTGTGAGTGCATGGCCTGTTCAGGACATCAATAGAAGGGTTGGGCAAACTGTCAGCCAAAGTTCTTGTCTGTTACTTATATTCCCTAGCCCCCTATATTCCCTACCACTGGTTAACTCAGATCTCTTTTGAAAGCTCCTAATTATCATAGACTAATTATTATTATAAGTCTATGGGCTTCTAACTAATATTAGACTTTTTTTGCATTAGCTCTTGAACTCCTTAGGGTCAAATGAGCATTTGGGTATTACACTGCCAAAGCAGTGGAAGAAGCTCTGAGATATGTCCTAGTGAGAGCAGCGCAGCTTATTGCTTCTTGAAAAAGGAGTGGGATGACAAGCTGCATTTAATCAACTTTCAAAGAAAGGCAAAATTCAAATTTCTATAAGATTAGTATCAAATACTTGGATTCTTTCCTCCTAGGGTAGGATAGTGTCCAGCGGTAAAAATCTCCAAGAGAAAACCAGAAACTTTGGAGATAAAATCAGATGATATTTAGATGTCAATTTAGTGCTTAAGCAAGGAATGGGCTGGATTTGTGGAGCATTTTTGTGCAGGCTAGAGAGGGGTTCCTGCCAGACTCCTTCAGAGGAGCCTGTTCCTTCACTGGCCTTTGGAGGAAAAAGCACTGAGAAGTCTTACTGAGAAAAAAATCCATCACTGCAGTTACTGATGGGTAAAGAGGAAAAGTCAGTGTGAAAGCAACAGGAGAAACCCTCTCACAGAATCCAGCTCAGATATGTAGGACCAAGACTCCACTACAGAGCAGAAGGAAAAATTATTAGTGACAACAACTGTGGGCACTAGGACAGTCTTACGCATCTCAACACGTGTACTCATGAGCATGCTCAGCCCTAGCAAAAGCCGAGCTCTCCACCAGCTATATTCAACACTCAAATGCAGAACCTAAAGCTGTCAGGGTGGTTTCAATTTATCCTCTCAGTGTTAGTGTGTAATGCATTTTTAATGGGGGGCAGCGCTGCAGGGGCAGAGGAAAGTGGTGCCACTGGGTTTTTCCTAGAACACTCCCTCTTTCCTAGAACTCCAACTCCGGGGTAAGGGCACTAAAGGCTGTGCACAGTATTACCAGAAAAATCACAAAATGCTATTTGAACTTTCACATTTTGATGCCACACAAAACTGGGTCACTGAAGTCCTTCCTGCATTCAGAGGGCAATGTTTATAGTGACAGAGAGAGTTGCAGGAGATGTGGACACTTCTATACGGCACACACATGTGCAAAGTGAAGTAAAACAAAATCCCTTGGGAAAATGTGGAGGGAAGGAAAGGTGAAAAGCTGTTAACATGAAATTGAGTTGGTAATTGCAGGAAAATCACTGGACAATTTCACAGAGGTTCTGTTTTCCTGCATTTATAGCTGTGTCACTACACCTTCCCTAGATGACATCTAACACTGCACTGCCCCCTTACCATCACTCTCACAACCAGTTATCACTCAGGGGCAATAGCCCATCTTTTAGACTGTAGGTATTTCCATGTTGCCTTATTTCCCTTGTCCACAATTCTACAGACAGTCCAGGTTTCCTGGCTGAACATTTTGGCTTAAAATCCTCTATGACAGGCTTCCTGCAACTCTCCATCAACTCAAACATGCACTAGATTTGGCCAGCATTAAAAGTGGGTATTGTGTAATTTGCAGTCCATACATAAGAGACACTGAACATTGCTGCTCAGCACCTCTTATCTCATGTGTATACACTACACAGTATTTTTATTGCAGTTGAGAAAACTCACTGTTACGGAATGCATAAAGACCTTGAGGTTTTTTTGTTTATGGGGTGTTTTTGTTTGTTTGCTTAATTATGAGTGGCTTCTAAACCTTCTTTACTCAAACTTCCTGTAAGTGCTCAATTCGAGTCAATTTGATCACTTGGCAGTGGGCAAGAAGGCATAAACAAGACAGAGACAAGCCAGTCATATTTTCTCGAATAATTGCAACCAAGTCATCCCTCTGATCATTTTTCTCTAATCATCCTATCACTACCCCTCCCTATTTTTATTTATGCAGTTTATTATGTCTTTCAGGTTTTCTGAAGCTTTGCAGTAAAACCAAAGCAAATATAACTTTATATTAAAACAATATATTCAGTGGTTATTTGATCATTTCCTTTGGCAATATCACATATATTCGATCTAAGAGCTACAAGCAAGGGGATGGCACTTCTTATTTAGAAATGAAGAGCCATGTTGCACATTTAAAAAAATTCGTAATGAAACCTTCATTATAGAGACATATATCTCACCATCCATCATCTCCAAACATGCAGGCTTGGAAATGAAAACCTGCCTGTGTTTAATTTGATGGGCTGAGCATTCCCATCCTGCTGGGGGGAGGGGAGCAGCACTTTATTTATTCATATGTCTGAAAATAGACAGGTAAATTTTGGAGCATCATCTCGCCTTGAAATCCTGGAACCACTTATTTGAAAACAACCCCAAATCACGCGCCCTTGTTTCCCGTCGCACCAAGGGCTCCATTGTTTGCTCCCATTCACACAGCAGGGGCTTTGCCCTGCACTCCCCTCCCAAGCTGTGCAGCATCTGCTACAGGGGTTTATTTCCTTTTTTATTTATTTATTTTCCCGATTTTGTTTCTAATCTCTGTTTCTTTGTGGTTTCCTGGAGTCGTCTTGACAAAGCCACATACTCTGTTCCTGTCCTTTATAGCACTGGAGGGCACTGCAGAACACATGAAATTTGTTTCTAATTTTACATCTGCCAAAAAACATTCCTGGGCTACAAATACAGGCCAGCAAAACTGGTAGGGCCTATCCCACTAACACCACAAGACAAACAAGCCAAAAGGAAATAAAAAAGACTAAAATACAGCACAAATATTTTTGCATTTCTTTTAGCTTATGAAATGTTTTTCCCCACCTCCTCCTCCATTTTACCTGATTTAAGCTTTCTGGTTTTACATATTTATCTGTTTATATTTAGAAAAAAATAACTACAATAAAAGAAGATGAAAAGAACAAATCAATTTTTCCTCTTCTGCAAGTCCCATACATAAGGAGATGGCTAGAAACACCTTCAGCCAGAGGCATGTGGAGGATGGCTCCCTCCCCAATGGGTCCGTGAGGCTCTGAATATTTCAAGCAACTGGCCAAAATCCAGGGGTTTCAAAATTAGTTTAAACTCAAAGACTGATGGCAGCTGCACTGCTGCCATTTACACATGCAATGAGCTTTACAGCAGCTATTTCTTCTCATCATCACAGTTTTTTAGATAATATTTTAGCAAAGTTATTCTCAACTTTGTAACCACAGCAGGGCAGGCCCTGATGTAGCCTCTAAGGCAGTAAGAGCAGCATCCCAGCATGGATGAAGCTGCCAGGTCAGGGATGGGCACAGCCAGCTTGGGGATGGGCAGCACTGCAGTTGCTGCTCCACTGATTTCTGTCACAGATTTGAAGTTCAGGTTGTGCTTTGGTGTCTCACTGTGGTCTTTATCTAATGCACTGAAGTTTCACCTACATATAAGCAGCAGCTCCCAGTCTGGCTCAGGCTTCATGACTGCAAATGTCAACAGACCAAGGAACACAACTCTGGGTTTATTTTCATTAGCAGCAGCACAGGATCATGGTATTTCAATGCTCAGCAAGGGCTAATTAAAGACCTTGCCATAAGGAACTTGAAAGAACACTTCAGAGCTGGATCCAGCTCTACAGCTCAGGTTTATCAGATTAAATGTAGCAGCATAGATATTCCAGTACTTCCTACAAGCCATGGAGGGGACTCGCATTTTTCACACTCAAAGAATTCTGCACCAAACAAAAATATACAGCTCCTCATGGAGAACACCAGACCTGCCCTGGCAGTGCTCACTGGCTTGCCCACAGGCACACTGGCTGTGCAAAATTCATTTAGGGAGCCAGGGCAGCAACTAGGGGAGTGTTTCCTCTGGCAGCCAGAACAGGTCAGATGGTTACAGAGAGATGCAGCAGTTGTTTCCACCTGATCAACAAAACTCACACCACAAAGTTAGACTCAGTTCCTTCTGTTAAAACACACGCAGTAAAACTTGGCCTGAACTACGCAAAATTCATCAACTTGTGTACAATTCTTATTCAAAACTTATTCAAACCTTCAATTCCCACAGAATTTCCCTGGATACTAGTATCTGTGATACAACATCTCCATTTAGGTCTGAAGAGTGTGCTGCTTTTCAGATTGCATTACAGAAATTCTACAGGGCTGAACTGAAAAGATTTTTTTTTCAGTTGTGTTTGGCCGTTCATGTTCTAACTTCCCCAGTGATCACTCTCAGTGAGAAATTCCAGCCATGCAGATTTGCTAGAGACTAATCTGGCTGCATCCACACATGCACAGTCTATCTTGTGCTGTACAGACGTCTGTTCCAATATGGATTATGGGCTAATAAGCTGTATGGTTCTGCAAATCTTCCTGGCCTTTAGTTTTTAGCTGTTGTAAGAGTCATATTTCCTAAAAGGAGAAACATATGGATTGTATCTGTCCAGAACAAGATGATCACAGAATCTGCTGTTGAAGTACATTTGGAGAAAAATAAAGCCATCTATAGGAGGACTATGAGAAGATCTGATTTTTTTGGGGTGGCTTTCTCCTGTCTGAAGTGAAAATATTGAAAGAGAAAAAAATGAAAAGGTTTGTGTTCAAATACACATTCATTCTGGTTTTATATCTCTTTTAAAACATTTTCATTGCTTGTAAGATTCAGAAGTGAAAAATGTGATTTCAGAATTCATTGTTTGAAAAATACTTCAAACTTTTGGGAAAAGGAAATTTTTTGCTTGAAACACTTCAATACATTTCACTCAAAGCATTTATTTATTTTCCTTAAGTCATCACTGTGTTTTCAGTTCTTTTACACAGTGTTTGCTGTAAATACTAGGGAAAAAAAAAAAACAACCCACAACCAAGTCTCATTCTAGTCTCCAAAAGATAATTTTGTAAAAGATGCAAATAACAAGACTTAATTTTTATCAGTAATTGCCTATTATATGAAAAGCTTCACTGGTTTAAACTTTTTATCCTAACTTTGACATAAATATATGCCCTTCTGCTAACTATTCATCTCAATTTTCTTATCCTTAACACAGGGATAATAATACTGGCTGTACTTGCCTCAGTGGAGGGGATTAGTTGGTATCTACAAGGATCCTGCTTGTATAAAGCACAATGATTATTGCCTGAATGTTGGTATCTCCTCCTCTAGCCTTGAAAAGTATCATATGCTTTCTGGCCTCAAAATTTAAAAATATTTTCAGTATTTTAATATTAAAAATATTTCATTTTTTGCTACATCAGAAAGTCTAGGGAAAACTGGGCAGTTTGCAGAGCAGCCAGTGCAGAAGGACACGGCATCCTAAGGATGCATCCCAGATTATGAGACGAGAGACATAAGTTGTGTCGTTCCTCAAGTGATCAGTGCCAGACCACCAGCACACAGGGCAGTATGTTTGCCATATTTCATTGGCATTTATCACAATGTCCAATCCTGTGTGTTCAGAAAAAAATAAGTAAAAGATCCCCAAACAAACAAGTTATGCAATTCCCTCCATACTTGTCTACTTACTGTACTTCTTCCATCACTTCCCTAACAATTTTCTTACAAATTACATTTAATTTTTTTTAACGACATGTAAGTTATCACAGTATGTATTTTTATATCTGGAGATGGAGTTCCAGCCTGAATTCTGGGTGTCCAGTTTTTTGTCACTTTATTGCAGGAATGAGATGTTAAATATATATATATTTTTATTGATAAAGATAAACATGATTTGTAAGATGAGTCAAATTAACAATCGATTACACACTAATGGGCTGTAATCAATACATTAATTTAACTAAAAGAGGGGGAAGAGGAGGAAAGATGGAAGAGTAATTTAAAATAACAGGACTGTTCTGCTGGTATTAAAAAAAACCCAGCGTATAAAATAAAACTGAGCCGCCCTTTGTGAAAGAATGCAATATCCTCTCTCTCGTTCTCTCACCTTGTTTCTCTGTATGATGTGGCGTGTGTTTATTAAAGAATAAAAGAGCAATTATTACATTTCCAGCAGATTGCAGGGCCTCAGCCGGTGCGGCAGCGGCGGTACAGCAGTGTCAGCCTGCTCCCTAGTGTTGCTGGAGGTGTGCAGCACCCGGCTACACTTCCAGCTGCACCCGCTTAAAGCACAGCCCAGGCCCTAAGGAGTTCCTTTGCTATTTTCTGGGTGGCAAGGAAATCTCAATTATGCACACAAGGGATGTGGTTGTGGGGGGAAAAAGGAGAAAGAATGTTTAAATTGTATACGTAAACTGTTTTGTTTTACAAGCTGGAGTAAATCAGCACATTTGTAGGCCATATTTATCTGATCCACTCAATAATAATCTCTCTCAATGAACACTATTGATGTGGCATTTATGCTGCTGCAAAACATAACCAATCCCTTAAACTCAAATAAAACATTAGTGAAAAAATAAGAATTTTTGCTTCTGGGCAAGTCACTAGTGCAGAAGGGCACAAATTTCTTCCATGCTGCTGTCAGGAATTGAGGTGGAAGAACATGCCAGGAATGGAAGTAAACAGAATTCCCCCTGCTCTCTCTGCCTTATAAATTCAGTCCTCACTTGCAGCCCCATAACTTTAATAGAGTTGCCATGGTCTAAAAATAAACCAACCAACTCCCCTTACAAAGGAATCAGGAAAGGAATACAGTCCTTTTAGCACCAATTTCCTTATGGGAGGTACAATCCTGCAGGGTGAGCTAACAGAGCCTCACACAGACCCTGGTGAGATCTTGAGGCTAAAGAGGGGGCACAGGCAGACGAGCAGCTCCATCACCCGGATTTGCCTTGGATCACATAGTTCAAGGCTGTTGTTCAGCCCTTCTTAGCTCATGTAACACAGGGCCTTTGTGCTCTCAAGCCTTGTTACAACATACAGAGAGTGAAAAGGGAGATGGTCATGACTCATGACAAGTAATTCAAAAAAAATCCAAATAGAAGTAATGGAGCTGTTACAACAGCATACAAAGGTGCCATCTACAAAAACTTAGAGAGAAAAAGCAGCAAGTGCACATTACACACTAGGCTTTGGTAGAGAAAGCACTTTCAAGGCACAACTAATCTCTGAAAAAGAAATACAGAGCTCAGTTACACTTAACATAAATCTGGGGAAATACAAGTGGAGCTACTCCACTTTGTGAACAGTAAAACCTCGTGTGCAAGACTTCAGCAGAATCTTAACAATACAATGACTCTCCACAGGCTCGGAGATCAGGAAACAATACTGGATCGGAGTAGCCCTTTGGTCTCTTTGCAATGTATTTCACTGATTCACTCTGAAATATCTTGTTTTGACATTTGACAAAAAAAAAAAAAATCATGCCTCTAGAAAGAGCATTTTATCAGCTAAGACAAAGACGTGGGTGTGGGTTTCAGTGGAGACAGTAAAGCCCACTGAGCAAACTGGAGGCAGGGAGTTCATACTACTGACTAGGATGCCCTCTGATGGGAAATTCCTCTCAAGAGCAGTCTGGGAGCTATAGGCACCTACAGCACATTACCAACAAAACCAAGAGTTACAGTCCCGGAGCTGCAAGTGAGGGATCAAAAGAGAAAGTATGCCCATACAGTACATCCATAACCTGTTGTGCTTTTATGAGTAGCACTCTCAGACAATTCCTAAATAGAAAGATTTTTGTCAGTTAAATACCGGTGCAGAGACACCCAAATGCCAATTGCCTTCTGGAGAACAGAACCACCAAGTACGAACATACGAGCTGGTATTAGAGAGGAAACAGCTACAACTATGTGGGTTTCATTAGCTGTAATCAAATATTCAGCTAATATCCAGTGTATGCCTAAAATCAACTTGGTCTTAGAAAGCTTTCCCTGATATATGCACAGCTGCTGAAAATGGATGACTTCTTTCATTAATATTTGCTTCAGAAAATATCTAATTCACTTTGGTGGTGTTTATGTTCTTTCTACAACTCCAGCAATAAATCAGTGTGCTGGGAAGACCATTTCACAGAAAAGGCAAGTCTTAGGTGGGTATTAAACAATACTCATTCAGAATGAACTCTGAACTTGTGAAATGAAAATCTGAAGATTATATGAAAAAAATCTACTAATCTAAATTATGAGAATAATATGATGAAGTTTGAACTAGTATTGAAGATACTAGTTTTTATTAAGTGCAGCCACAAACTAGACACAGCAGAGTATTCACAGCTTAGAATAACCTAAAATAATTTCATTCTGAAGTAACAACTGTCCCAATATACACATATACCATTTTTATTAATCACTTCAATTATTTGTTGACAATGGGTGATCAAATGCACAAACTAAATTAGCAGCTGGTGGTTTAGTGTAAATTTACTTCTCCTGTTAGTCAGTTTAAACTATTATAAAGGGTGCTGAAACCCACACAGACTTAAAACCACACAGGCAAAACAGTCTCTGCTGTCATCATGTTTACAGTAGCTCAGCCTCTGGCTGCGCTGGGTAATACCCTGCCTCACTCCTGCTCTGCTCACTGGGAACATTTTGCATACTTTTCATAACTAAAATTACGAGTTTTAAAAGCGGTAGCCTCTTGTTTTGTTTGTTTTACTGTTAGACCTTTGGGGCGTTATTTTGATTTCTCTGACACTGGATAAACCTTATTGATGCCAGTGAACTCTGAACCTGTCATTTTGAGTATTTTTAAAACAATCTCTCTGTATGGAAAGTGAGACCAGGTTAGGATCAAGCAGAAGACTACAGCATAAACCTAATGTGTTTATTAAAAAAACATCTCCAACTAGCAGGAGAAAAAATTTACAATCTGCTGTTTGAAAACAATTTGCCAGTGTAAGTTTAAAGATAATTAACTCCTTGAATACTCTTTTATTTACTAATGTACATTTAGACTTTTAGTAAATTTATTAAGCTTTTTTGAATTTACCCAAAAGACAGATTTTCACAATAGCAAGTAGTTCGAACTCTAGCAGCAGCCGTGGTTTTAGGAAAGCCTCCTATGCAGTGCCTGAAACCTCCTTGGTTTATTTTCAGGTAGGGAAGGGCAAAACCAGATTTACGTATATATAATGCTTTTATGGCAGCACTGGAAAGTTAAATAACCAAAAGCAGTTGCTCTCTGCACACCTTAAATAGGTACCTGGGATATGCTGTCTGTTTTTCTCAACTCAATTAGCACCGTGCAACACCACTTTAAGGCACTTTTATCATTAATTCCTACTGGCAGGTGTCTTCTCATTGTTATATTCTGACCAGCTCTGGGCTCTGCAACCATCATCTCAAAAACACTCAGCCTCTACAATCTCTGGAGTATATTTGCCTGCTGTTTATAATGAAGATTTCTCCAGTTTTATTTTATTAAGCAGAGCAGAGCTAAGATTGGAGTCAGCAGCAAATGAGGAGTCCAGACCTCAGAGAAATAACAGGGCCCATGTAAGGAGGCTTCAGGTAAAGCCAAGCAGCTGCTTTATTCTGCAGCTCCCCCTACTTGCTGCATCCCATCATGGCAGTGTGACAATTTGCCTCTGTAACCTCCCAATCACTCTTTCGCAGGTCAGATCCTAAGATCAATAAAACAAGAAAAAAAGAGACATGTACTTGTGTAAGAAAATCCAGGAAGTTCAAAGTTATAGCTGACAGTCTGGGTTTAACTCTGACTGATCTGGGAAGCAAAACAAAAGTAGAGCAGTGACAAGAATGAAGGATGAAGTGTCAGATGGAAAAGTACTTGGTTTTTATCAATCTAAGTCAAGCCCTTACAATGATTAAATCCAAATTTCTCATATTACGCAAAAAAACCCCAACCAAATAAAAGGAAAGAAATAATGATTTCTAAATGTTACATACGAGAGAGGCCCACAGCTCTCAAATTAATATATTGGTAATTTAAAATAATTAGAGCAGTGCATATGAGACTTTTCTGAGTACATGACAACACCCAAACTGTTGCTTACAGTGACAGACCAGTACTTCCCTTCCAGTTCTGATTATTTGCCTCCAAGTACAGCACACTGTGCATTTTCTAACTATAACCAAAGAGTAAGTAGCAGCTGTCAGAAAAAGAAGACCAAAATCTAAACTGTACAACCTTCATGGCAGAGAAAGGCTAACTCTTTAAACACTGAAATTAGCATCAGTGACAAATGGTCTCAGCAGGCAGACTCTGCTTTCCCTGATCCTGCCACCAAGTTGGATGAGCCTGCCAACAGAAAACACTTTCCTTACTGTTGCTCTCAGAAAGCGGCAGATGATCAGACTGAATTACTGCACTGGGATCTGGGAGAAAGCCCAGCTGAGATCATTGAGTTTAGAACTAGATCCCTTTTCAATCACCTACACAAGAGCAGCTGCTCTGCACACACTGCACACACACTCTGCTCGGGATGTCCAGCCAGTCCTGAGCACAGCTCTGGCACACTGTGCTCTCTGCAGCTATTCCATCATGGGCCAGAGATCTCACTGCTCCTACTATTTCCAACTCATTGTGTTCAGGTGGTGAGTCCACCTAAACCCCCATCCTCAAACTTTCTGAAAAGGCGGCACAGATCCCTGCAGTTGAATTTGTTTTTTAGTTTTCAAGAGGTAGCTTCTGGGCATTTCCAAAACATTTGGATCATATATTCATTACTTAGCAAATAAACTCCTATACCATATTGATGGGAAGAGATAAAAATCGTACATGTTTTTATTGCAGCTGCCTCAATTTCACATGTTTAAAGCAATCTCCTGAAAGAGACCATTGAGTTTCATGATTCAATGAATATTTATATTGTTTTAAAGAAAAAGAAAACTTGAGAGCCTTGTTTTGCAAGATTAAGCAACAAATGTCTTATATTTCAAATGAACTGCTAAGACTTAATCCTGCAATTCTTTTCTAATCCGAGCAGTCCTAAGGACTACCATGAGATCAAGGACTCCTGAGAGGAGTGTGTTTGCAGGGTCAAGGCTTTCATCTCTGTAGAATGCATGCAGCCAGCCACCAGGTGAACTCATTTTGCTGAATTTCTAATCCACTTGCGTATCGTGGGTTTGAAAGTTCAAATAAAAATAAAATCTAAGGAAAAAAAATAATCAAACTTTATTGAATTTCCTTTCCACTTAGACAATGAAATAGCAACAGAGAAGATGAAAAATGTCTTCAACGAGAACGTGATGAAATATGTAATAGAACCCAGAAATGGGGGTGCTGCTCTTGAGAGTGAACAAGTACAAATTGACCCTCTTACACATTTCCCCCTTAAAAAGAACATATGTCTCCATGTCCAGCCACACACACACACACGTGAAACTCCTCTGACCTATGCAGGAACTATCAGTAGGTTCCTTCCCTGCCATCTCTCATGCCATGATATCCACCAATAATTCTTCTCCTGCTCTTACAGCAGCCCTTCCAGAAAAGAGGCCATGCAGTGGTGACAGACAGACCTGCTCTGCCCTCCACTTGGGATTCTTTATAGTCATCAGAGTACAAGAAAGATGAGAGCAAAGGAAGAAACCAAATAGCTGTACCTATTCCTACTTTTGTTTTTACAACAAACAACAATCATGCAGCATTGATTAGAAGCCTTGGCCAGAGCCCACAGCCAACAGCCCTCCAAGGAGGACCAGAGGAATTCCTGAGGAACTGGGAACACCTTCATTTACTTCATAACTTCAACTCTAGCATCAGTCATTGAGGTTCCCCCCAGTCATCAGCTTAACAAAAGGCTCTGCCCCACCTACCACCCTGAAAGGGGATGCTTCCATTTCCCCACCCCACAATGCTCCCAAAGCAGGGCTCTGTACCCACGATGATGATGGAAGCATGTGGTAGCACAAGTGTTTCTTAGAAGAGACTTGGGTANTCCTACTTTTGTTTTTACAACAAACAACAATCATGCAGCATTGATTAGAAGCCTTGGCCAGAGCCCACAGCCAACAGCCCTCCAAGGAGGACCAGAGGAATTCCTGAGGAACTGGGAACACCTTCATTTACTTCATAACTTCAACTCTAGCATCAGTCATTGAGGTTCCCCCCAGTCATCAGCTTAACAAAAGGCTCTGCCCCACCTACCACCCTGAAAGGGGATGCTTCCATTTCCCCACCCCACAATGCTCCCAAAGCAGGGCTCTGTACCCACGATGATGATGGAAGCATGTGGTAGCACAAGTGTTTCTTAGAAGAGACTTGGGTAGAAATAAAGATTTGTAAAAGGTCTGCAAAGCCTTACTTGGAGAAAGTGGAGGCAGGACCAGCACACAGGAGTACCTGGGGATGGCTGGTGGGGATGGCCCCTTCTTACTGTAAGAGTTGCTCCTGCTTCATGAGTGTGGAAGTCTACTGCAACTCATCAGGCTATTGGTTTTCCCTACTTCATAGAAAACCTTTTGCCCAGCTACAATATTTTTATATTCTTATCAGTTCATCTACTTGTTCCTAAACTGAGATAAAAATTATGTAGTAGTCAAATATGACAAAGAGGCTTTTACACGTTTTAATAATTTTTTAGAAAACTTGATTATTTGAAAGGTTTGCTCTGAATTTAAGTATTTGCAACTCTTATGAAATCAACAAAACTGTTGTAGTTTCTGTGGGGTTTGTGTTCCTTTGTTTGTGGTCTTTTGAAATATAAGAATTCATAGGTTGCTTAGTCTGAACACAGCACCTCAGTTTGTGAATACTGCTCCTCAGTCTGCTGGTTTACACTGAACACACAACTGTGATTGCAGCTGGGTCACAGGCTAAATTCATTAATTAGAGTACCTAATAAATTGTTATTGATATTGCTCAGTTGTTTGTCACCACCCAAAATGGTCAATAATGTCAACAACAGAAAGTAGAATATGGCAAGAGCCAAGCTAAGCTTACATAAATTAACTGGGAAAAGCCCAGATGAAGATAGTGGCAACACTGCAGTGAGTGAGGGGGAAGCAAAAAGGTGATCAGAGATTTCTGTGTCCTGACAACCTACATTCAGCTCATACCTCAAATGGCACTTCACAGGGTCCTGCTCAGCATTAGAAGAAGGGAACAGACATTGGCTTTCCTCCTTATCTGCCTTCCAGACCCTGGGTAGCCTGGACCGATCTTTGCTCAAGTGAAATAAAGAACTTGGTGTAGCTGGAAGACATTTTTCCACTTGATTTTGCAGATGTGGCTGGAGGGAGTGCTTCCTTGGAACATCAAAGCCTTTCATGAATACGTGTTATTTTGGTAATGATCTTTCTGTAGTCTAACAACTCTAAAACAATCATTTTGGGGGGACTTCATTTTTCTTTTCTTTACAAGTGTTTCCTATAAAATGAGAATCCAGATCTTGACACTGAAATGAAGCATGGGGCCTGAAACACAGGCTGTCAAGGGACCCGACACTCTTGGGCAGGTTCAGGCCTGAGCATTTGAAGGTTCGTTCTTTCCTGTAATATTTGAGTGTTTTCTACCAGCACAGTTAAAAGTAGGGAGAAGTAGAGAAGGGAATCACTCCTGGGGCTGCAGGAGCTGGGGCAGCCCAGCTGCAAGGAAAGCTGGGGCCTGAGCAGGGCTGCTGCTGTAGGATTTTCAAATTTTGCAGAAGCAGATAGTATCATTGCCTATTCTTATGTGATTTAAAATCACCACAACTAACATTAGGATCAAAAATTTGATAAATGGATTTTAAGTTTACCAAGAAGAGGTTTTTTTCCCCAAAAGTTGCATTCTTTATGGCTCCCAGAAGGAAACAATCTTTCACAGGCAGAACTAGAACAGCCTGTCATAATCACTTATACCTAATGATGAATATTTATTGCTGTCACCAGAGACTTAAGGTCTAAAAATCCCATCTTACAAAAATACATTAAAAAAAAAAAAAAAGACTGTAATGACTTCACTGATCCATTGCTGCTAAATCTGGAGTACGTGGAGAATTTGGATTAATTTCCACATTAAAATTGATAAAATATGTTGACTGACTTTAGTGGCTGCAGCATGGAATATTTGGAATACTGGATATATACACAAGAATGCACTTGTTCATAACTTTTCTAACTTGCTGCCAGTTTGCTTCAGTTTGTTTCCACTGAGCTGATGCAAGCTTCATAACTGTATTAAATAAGAAAATCATTGGGCAAACACGATGCATTCAAAAACCCTGCCCATGCACAACAAAAAAAGCAAAGGCTCTTTTGGAATTATTTTTGGGCTGAGTGTTTGTGCAGGGTTTTTTTTTTTTTAAATATACAATGGAAGATATTTACTAGGCCGTCCACCTGACCCTACCTGCTTTAGCAGGGCAGAGCAGTAGTCCCCGTCTCAGCACAATAAACCCTCCCAGGCACATCCAAACTGCTGCAACATCTCCACTTGAACAGCAAACACCAGATTCTTCCTACCAGACCACACAGAAGTATTCAGACAGGCAACAGTGACTTTAAGAAGATGTCCTCTTTTAAATGGCAGATACAGAAGCAACTCTTACAGACAACAACACCTTTCATCTCTCATTTCCTACATTTTAGATACCACATATGAAAAGTTTTCTACTCATTATTCACCTGTTGAAAGAGCATACTTGGGTATCTGGAATAGTTTGAGCTACTGAGTGACAAAAAGGAAGTGTATTTGGAAATACAGTCCTGGAAAAACTAAATAACAAGAGAAGTGGAAAGTAGGTATATAAATAACTAGGAACAAAGTAAAACTAGATTATAAATAGGAGGGATGTTCACATTATTATTATTTTAATTGCAACAACACTTCTAAGGCACCTATTTCATCTCCTTTCATTTCTTTTTCCTCTCTTTTACTTCATTAGCAATATTTTACTGATAATTTATTTTAGATGACAGCTTATTTTGTCCTGTGGACAACCAGTGGAATGCCAGACATGCATATAAAGACTTTTTATCCTCTGAAATGTCAGAATATTCTAGACAACTTTCTATACTCTTGCCCTTGTCTAGGGCTATCCTCTGCTTTGGAGAGTTTTGATTCCTGGAAGTCAAAGGACTTTGGATCAGGGCAATAATTTACTGTACAAATCAGTGATTCTGGTGGACTTGCACTCAACTTTCTGTTGGTTCAGTGATCTTAGGACCTGAAATACAGTCACAGCTCTCAAATCCCTGTCTACTCTTTAGGAGCAGAGCAATTCAGGAACTCTTTTCATCCTTTTACCACACATGTCATTCCCTTTTCTCTCTAGGAAAATAGTTTCCTGTTATTTTTAGCTCAAATCACAGCTTCACTTTTTTTAAAAAATACAGAGTGTACACTGTTTCTTAGCAATTCCCCAAACTTAATTTCCTGGGCTGCAAAAGAAAGCTGAAAAAGGTGAAAACACTATTGACTTTTGATCTGTTTTAGTTAAGAGCATGCCAAGCTTCTCAGATCCAGTTCACAGTCCTCTTTTAAGTACCTTACGGTAAAGGATGCAAGTCACAGCTATGTCAGAACATGCTTTGCTCACCTCTTCTCCCCCGCCAAACCATTTTTGACCCTGCTTTGGGGGACAATATTGAAAACAAGGAAAATATAACCCTGTTAAAAACATGAATCAAAAAGTCACTGCTTGTGGACATGTTTTTAAAATTGCTTAGTTGCATGGAAGTCCCTTTAGTGCTTGAAGGACTTTAATAAAATTGATTTTCTGAGTATGGCCTTTTAGCAGCTACTGTATAAGCTTGAAATATGAACCCTTCATTGTTGAAAGTGTTTCATTTTTGCCCTGTAACTAATGATCAAGGGAAAGAATGTGTTCAGAATTCTCCATGGTTGCCATTTTCATAATTAAATTGTGCTAATAATAAAGCTTTGCAGACTTTAAACAAACTGGCACTGGAGTGGAATGTGGTTTGCAGTGTTTCATTTAGAGACCTCTGCAATTAGCCCTTAATGAATAAGCATACCACAGTGATAAGTAAGACATCTCTGTGAACCAGTTATTTACCAAAGCACAAAACTGTGACATTTTCATTCCAATGACTGAAATCTATTCTCCAGGTTTCTTCTGAAAGCTCTTAAGTAATTTGGGAAGTTAAAACCCATTAATTAGCTTTAATGCCTGATGTGTAATACCATCAATACCACACAACTGTTCATCCTAAGTACAATGGCTCAAAAATAAGCAGTCAGTTCAGTAAGATATATGCAGCTCAATATGAGCTGCATACATAGTGCAGATCTACTGTTCTTATTAAACTATACAGAACTTTAAAATAATAGAATCCCATTCATTGCAGAGCTATAGCATAGGTTATTCTTTTCCCTCTCATACTGTCTACTTACTTATACCGAAACTTGTGTTAAAAGGTTCTTTCCTATATTTGTTCATTAATAAAAGATCTTTTTTTAAAAAAAGCAATTCAAGCCCTACACATCTCAGGACATTTTATGGTAGTGTAAATCTGAGGACAGTGCTGGTGTACTTCAGCTCATTGTGACTGAACACACAGAATTAGGAGATTTGGGTTAGTTCACTGACGGTGCCTTTCTTACAATCGCAATGCTCTCACTGCCTATAGGAGGGAGTCATTATTTTCTGGCAAAACTCATTTCAGCATCTAATGAACCAGATGTAGTGGACTCTCAAACCCATGCATTGATTCATATAACACAGCAGGGTGTAGGATCCTTGGATTTTTTCCATGGACGTCAGTGGGTATTGGATCTGGCCCTAGGAAGAGAAATGTGGTGACTGCTGGTAACAGGGAGTATCAAGAAAAACAGACAGACGACTCGACAGACTGTCAGCAGATCGTTTTCTCATACCTCTGTCACAAGGCAACAGGAAGATAGCACAGTATCTGCAAAAGTAACTGCGCTTCAGGCCTGGTTATCAAACCCAAGTTTTCCTAAGTTGCCTTTTCCTGACAAGATCACAGGCACCACTGATCATCTAACAGGGTTTCCTGTCTCTCAAATATTTGGGTAGGCAATTTTGTACTACCACATTTCAATTTTTCTTGAAAACTTCTTTTTTCTCTCCTTTGCACACAGTCATCTCTCTTTTGTAAAAATAAAACAGGAATAGCACAAAAAAAGTTGGTGTATGCAAAGACATTAGATCCTCTGATATAACAATCCCTTCCATAACAATCTGACACAAATCTTTTCCAAAAAGAGATATAAGATAAAGACATGGGGGAATAAGAAATAAGGCAAAGCTCTAGACATTCAATCTGCAGAACCACAACTAATAGACAACATTTTTGTGCAGTTTGCAGCAATTCTTGTGGCAACACTTGGTACAGAAACACTGCAAACATTAACCTGGACCCTCACAGAGTCTGCTGCATCCCAAGTCTCCCCCCGGAGCAGTGCTCAGCTCCAGCTGGTCAGCCTGACCAGGCAGGTACAGCACATACTGACGAACACAGTATGGAGTTATCTGTTCAGATGCTTTCTATTTAGAAAATGTGACACCACAACATCTGTAGAGTCACTGCTGCCTTTACAGAATACCTTAAGGACCTGCTTTCAAAATCTGATCAGGGTCCATTATCCATGCAAACAAGGGATGCTAGGATACATCATGCAATGGGAAAAACTGGAAAAAATAGGTATTAAGGGACACAGTGCAGCTTATGGTGCAGAGCTACCTCAGTGCCTCAGTACAAACGAGCTCAGGTCCAGCAGGGCTTAATTAGCTTTGGCTCACCACTGGCAGCAGGTCAGTTATGTTGATGTCATGAATGTCCAGCTCAGCTGGACACAACCTGGCTCTTTAGAGACCCAGCTCAGATGTCTCTGTGTCTGCAGCACCGTTGATCTGAAACTCAGACAGTTAACTCTTGGGTTACTTAATCTGGCCTGCAGTTGGACTTTTTGTTTCACCTATTCTTGAATTTTCTGAATGTCAACCCTCAGATGGGCAAAAATAATTTTCTTTACGCTTAATTCTATACCTGGTCATCTTATACTCATTTATTACCCTGCTGGACTTGCCCCTTAAATAGTCGTCTCCCTTTTCCCTTATGTTTATAGTCCCAATATGTTTGAATAGAGAAAACTACTACATTTGTTAGATACAAACCCATACTCTGAACCACATATTCATGTTATTCACTGCATTAAAAAAACCCAATAAACAACAACAACAAAACCCCAACAAAGCCTTTCCTGTTAATTTTTCTTTTATTTTTAAAAATGATGTCTTAGTCTTAATATTGGGGCAACAAGCTCCACAGGCTTCTTTTGTGAAAGAGTGAAAAATTATTTGCTTTTCTCTTTTTTGTTCTGAAAAATCTTTTTTGTTCTCAAAAGCACTCAGTATTAGATTCTCTACCTAGAAAGATATGGAAACAATGTGCTATAGCCCACACAAAGCTATGGGCTATATTCATAGAACTGGCAATATTGGAACTTACTTTATGCCAAGGTTTGTCTTACCCACTGGTGACAGGGACAGCGTCCTGCCTCCCAACATAAATTCCCAGGCATAAGAAGTTAGTGCATGGCTCTGATGACACATTGCTATTATTCCAAGTCAGAAGCATCACGTCAAAATCACACCCAAGGTCCATTGTGAGCAGCCTTCTCTAATGAGGCCAGAGAGAAGATGGATCAGAGCAACTCTTTCAGAGCAACATCTTAATCCTACCATGTTGTTGATTCAGTGGATACTGGGTGTCAATAGGCTTGACACAGATTGTCTCGGGACTGGCACGTTTAATCAGGTAGCAGCTATTTCCAAGACTATTACTGCAAACTTGATTCAGTCAGGATGCCTCCAGGTACTGCCATTTTAAGAATTTATATAAGAAAGGAATAGATTTTGAGAGGTAATGAAAATTTAAAACTGGAAAGTAACATTCCCATCATAAAACTAGTACAGCACCAACAGAAACTTTTACACACACCTCCTTCAGGCTTGCCAAAATCCATCCCCCATAGCCACACAGTGACTCGTAGAGCCTGTATGGGACACCCTGTCGAGGCTGCACTGATGGGAACTTTCAAGTGTCACCTGGGCAAAACTGACAGCTCTAAACTCAAAAGTGAGTGGGGTGGTGATAAGTTTTATTTATACCAACACTGTACCTTGGTACCAGAATAGCTGTTCTACTTATTTTTACTTACAGAGGAGTCCCATGAATGCCTAGAAATATTCCTGCAAGCAGCAGTTTCATGGCTGACCCATGCAAAGCAGCAAGAGTCAGTAACCTCTAAAGTAACTTCATCTCTTTTACAATGTACAGACTCTTTTCTATTTAGACTTTATACATCAGACTAAAATATTTAGCACATAGAAATGGGACAAGCAGGAGTGCTCTTCTTAAACAGAAATTTCATACAGTTATTCATAAAGCAAATCAATTGAGGCAGGCAAAAAGAATACACCTTAGATGGGAAAAAAGGAGAAGTAATACATTGTGTTCATTAAAGCAATATCAAAATTAATAGAAAGTACCTGAGACTAAAACCCAAAACTATTAACCCCAAAGCCACTAACTATTCACTAGCCAAGTCAATTTTGCAACCCATTATGATTCACAATGTGCAAATTCCCATTGAAATTGATTTAGTAAACCAGGTCTTTGATGGGCCTGAAATTAAAAGGATAGAAGAAAAGATACAACTAATTGAAGAACATAATTTGATGCTTGTACAGGGTGCGAAATTTACTGAGAGCAGACTGGAGCTTTAATTAAAGACAACGGGCCAAATTCACACCTGGGATAATGATTGAGAAATTTTGCCGAGGTCAGAAGGATTGTAGCCACTTGTGACAGGACTGAATGCAGCTCCTGGTAGTGTCCATTTAAAAAAAAAGCTAGGGAAAACAGCCTGAGGGAGGGGGGAAACAGTGAGAGAGAGAGAGAGAGAGAGAGTGAGAGAAAGTGAAAAATATATATTCCCCTGTCTGGAAGTTACTCTGCCCAGCCTTCCTCTGCATTGAGCAACACTGAGAATTTCATTCTGTTTGCAGCAGCTGAGGGGGACAAAGGATAAGATATGGATACTCCTGCTTGGACATCCAAATTAAGTCATGAGAAGAGCTGGAGTTTCACAGAACTGTCAGGAAAGACACCTGTCTTTTGCACTGGGGGCAGAGAAATAAGACCACATGATAAACCAGAGCCTTTTGAATCAGGCCTTTTCATTCACCTATCAAGCAGGTTCAGGGTCTTGGAAACAGCGCCATAATTTCTGTTTTATCTTGTAAAATGAAGCATTTGAGCACACAGTTTCACAATTGCTTTGTGATGAACCTTCTCAGAATATTTGTACTTGTACTTTATCAATTTTACATCATTTGGTTTTCTTCTATGAAAGACCTCACCTTTATGAAAGAAAGAAGAGCTGAAGAAATGATGATGTTCTATGTATACATCAGATCATGAAGAATTTTTTCATCATTTTCAAAGAATTCTAATGAAAAATGAAAAATTTTAGAATATGAAGGTCAGGATTAAAACTTTTGTTATTTGTCTGCTTCTTTTTTAAGATATGGAGGCTTAAGTTACATGAATTAATTTCAATATATAGTTGCTTAATCTATTCATTCATCTAGATGAAGAAGTGCACTTATTTTTGTTACTGCAAATAGACTGGAAATAAGGTAACATTATCTCTTAACTTGGTTTTCATTTATAATTATTTAATGAAATCATGTACCAACAGGAATCACTAATTATTAATCAGTGGTTGCTTGTCTGGTGAATTCTCCACATACACACTGCTGTTCCCGAAATTTGTCTGAAACTAATTGTTCTCAGTAAAGAAGTCATGACCAAATGGCCACTGCCAGAATCAAAATGGAGAATCTATGGTTGTCAAAGTCTTTAGTACAGTAAGGCAAAAATAACAGCATGTTTAAACTTAAGCAAAGAAGTTTAACACTTGCAATTTCCTGTGACTCTTCATTATGAAGCTGAGGAGTAAGTGTCTAAAATGGTGTGAGGAGAGCCAAGAGAGAAGCTGCAATTTTTGTTTTACCAGCAGCAATATTTTGTGGGGGTTCTTATGCTCCATTTTTGTATTTCATTTGCCTTAATATGAGCTTTCTTTTGCTGTAAGGTTGATTACACATTTCTGAGGTTGGTCTGTCTTGCTTACCAGACCGGAATATTTCAGTACAGACCTGTGGAATAATTTCCTCAGGAAGATGGTTCTTTTTTTTGAATAATCATAAATAAACAGAGGACTACGATGCACAGCCTTGAAATTGCAGGAAGAGTCCATGTCTGAGATACTATCTGCAGCCATGTCAAATCCCAAATAATGTGAGAACAGACATAGTTTAAAATTCTTCATCTACTATAAAATTCATGTGAAGTTTTGATTCTTTATGTCCACTACTCAGACAGAGCTGATCTGGCATCATGAGCTAAACTCAGCACTACATCCTTTTCCTGTGCAGGAATGATATGAACTGATTGGGATTGTTTTGTCCACATTATTTGTGCACAGGCAACAAAGTTTGTAACAGGCCTTAACAAGGGGCATGGCAAACAGCAATCTGTGACCATACAAACATGCTCTTTCACTGCTCTGTATAGATTTAAAAGGCTATACTTAAATATAAATATATACTAAGCTTAAAAGTTGGAGTATTTGGAGCAGAGCTCGCTGGTCTACTGTCTTTGGAGCATAAATCTGTGCTGACGAGGATGAGTTTCTGCCTTTATCTGCTGGTGAGGACTCTCATCTCCATAGTGAAAGGTGTTCTTATCCAGAAAGTATCACCAAAGTTAGGAAGGGGCTGAAAGGCAGCCAGATTTCAGTACTGAGCAATATCTGTTTGAGCTCCATCAACAACACCCACATAAATGCTGTTGTGCAGGAGCAAATAAGAAAAGTTGAATTCTTTGCCTAGTGTAATTCACTTCATTTATTGACTTTTTTTCCCTTTCGTTTGTCAGTGGTTCTGAGATGCCTGGCATTCAGGATGATTTGTAATGTAAATTATATAATTGTACTTTCACATATTTTAACATCAAATGGAATGATTGACTACAGAATTTGAGCTGTCTACAGGTGGGGGTCAATTATCATCTGAATAATCACACTGCCACACAAGAATAGCATGGCCATGGAGTGTGACATATTTTTATCTCTATGCATTTCAATGAAGTCAGGCTGGTACATAAAAGGTTATCACCTAGGAAACATATTTTCCTAAGCACAAGTTAAACATGCAAGCAAGATCAGCATAGATATTCAATTTAGCCAGTCAACCCTAACCTATTAATATTTTAACAAAATCCAGTGAGGATAATTTTTTTTCTTTGATCCCATCTCATTTGAGCAGCCTGGAAAGGGAAGAAAAATTAAAAACAAAATAGTCAAGCATACAGAATGAGGTTATGTATTAAGTGGGCTATTTAATGTTTTTGGCATATTATAGCCCTAGGGAAAGTGTGGATGGATTTAACAATCAAGATCTGTGTTCCCTGGGCCCACAAAGTTCGAGAAACATAAAATAATCTATACTTCCGAGCTGACAAATCTTACCTGACACTCTGCTTCATCTCACTGGGACTCTCTAGCTCAGCATTAATCATATGTTACAGGGAGTAAAAAGAAAGGTAAATCACACTAAGCTGGAAAGTGAGATGGAAGGTCTTTGGGCAAAGCTTTTAATCAATAATACGTGGGATAATAACCAGGAGCTATTGTTTGAATCTTCAGATATGAAAAGGTAGCAATGCCAAACACAAAGCAACTACAAACTGCTGAACTTCAAAGGGGTCTGATGCAAACCAAATCAGCTTGGTTTGCCCTAAATCCCACCTTCTTCCCTTCTCAGTCCATTAGCAACATTTTGTATTCACAGTTCACCAGTATTTTGATCTAACTCCAAAACTGCAATTAAAAGTGTCTACCTGATCCTAGAGATAGATTCAGGGGACACAGTAGTATCATGTGCATTAATTTTTGGGCATCTAATCTGAGGTTCTTTGCTATCCATTGAGATTCAGAGAATGTTCAAAAAAAAGTGTTATTTCTCATGTCAGACAATTCCCCTCTTTCCCTACTAGCTTCTCTTCGTACAATTGCTGCTAAGACAAAGAACAGGTATTATTTTGCTCTGAATTCTACCTCTTTTTCATGTCTGTAGCTTCCCTTTCCTCCAGTCCTCCCATATATTAATAAAAGGAAAACAGTAATGTTTTAGCTACTTGTGTACTAAACACTGAAGAATCTTTTATGTATTTCTTAGCTGTTTAATTTAGTTTGGGGTTTAAATTAGAACATGCAATCAGCGGGTAGAAGGCAATATAACTAACCCAATCTCCATGGGTTGAAGCCTCAGCCATGAAATACATGGCTGTGATTGATCTGACCCCCAGCTATTCATACAGCTCAGTTCGTGACCTCTAACTTTCCTCACCCCTTCAATAATGTATGTAATAATATTTGGTTTGCTCGGTTATGAACAGGAGGTGGAGACGCGAGTCCTATCTCATACTTTTGTAATTATTATTATTATTTTAGGGTGTGGAGAGAGAGAGTTACAGCTCAGAGTGAAACCTAACCCAAATCCAGTTCAGGCTGTCCATTAATGCAAAACAGTTTGGAAACTGTGAATGGAGCTCCAGTAATTCCTCCACTGTTGCTCAGCAGGAGCTCGGCAACACACAGCTTGCATGACTACGGTAAAAAAAAGTCTCACAACCATGAAAACATTCATGGACCATTTTCACAAGCAACCCTATCAGTGAGGCAATATTTTTTTACCGCTGAGTGTGTGGCCATGTTCTCTTCCTCTTACTTTGTTGATTTTTTGGAATACAAATACAGGGGTTTTCTTCCTTTGCTTTTTTTTTTTTTTTCTTGTTTACTTTTGTTGGTTTTTTTCTGCCTGTAAGAGAAATAATAGATACTTAATAATTGTCCTGCTCTGCAACAACAAGGGGGTTTTTCTGCTTTAGACACAGTGATATCTGTACACTTTATTTTTTAAATAGCTCTTTTCTTGAAGTCCAAAAAATCTTCTAGCGTTATCATTTCAACACATTATACTTTTCAACGTTCTGAGAATTTCTCCACAAAATAAATAAAAAATAAGCAGAATTTTTACGAAGTTTAAATTAATCAAAATATTTTTGAAGGGACTACTGGAAAAAACCTGCCTCTGCTTTTAAAAGATTTGGCTGGCTCATCAGCGACACCTTCTATCTTTATTTCAAAGCTCCCCTATCAGTTTCCTCTCATTAAACCCAGAGAAAACAGAGGCAGACCCAGTGAATTCTCACGTTCTTAAAACGAAACCAGTTTAATGTCCTAATAAACCCAGAAGTTTTTTTATTAGAAGTTAAAAATACCTTGTTTCTCTGATGGCTGTGGACTTTTTCTTTGTTCATCATAAACTTATAAGAAAAATTAATCCCCCTTCATTACAGCACTGTCTGTTTTATCACACCAGCACCTGCTGACTCACTGCAAATACTCCTCTGGAGTGTTTGTCACTCTCAGTGTGCATCTCCTTGACAAACTGTGTGGTGACAGTCAAATAATCTCTGCATTACCCTGGAGTCAGAGCAGATCCTGCTCACCAGGCAGGAGCACACCTCGCTTCTCAGCATTGGCAAAGGCAAAGGCAGCCTCTCTGCACCCTCCAGGAATTCCTGATGTGCTGCCATTTCTACTTTTTGGCCAGGTAGGTGGACCATTGCTATATATTCACAAATGCAGACACACACTTTACTGGACCTGTGTTTTCCAGGTAACACCAAACCAGAAAGAGCAGCAATCCTTTGTAAGGAGTCATTGCTGGGTCTGGTTGGTGTCAGGCTTTCTCCAAGTGGTTGCACCATCATGTGACACAGATTTTACTGTGTCTTCAGCTTCTGAAACATTAGACCAATTTCCAATTCCCTTACATGCAGCTGACACAGCTCTTTCTGATACCCATGTTCGGGGTGGATTTGGCTGTTATATCTATTATTGTTCTTCCATAAAAAAGAATAATCTCCTAAAAGTGTTTTTCTACTGATTTTGACCAAAGACAATTTGTATACGCCCTGAAATTACCACTTGAAACACATATTTTATTAATTTTAGTAAACTATAATGAAACATGAAGATGTCAAAGATTTCGTGGCAATACAGAAGCCACAATTTTCAACAGAACTTGCACAGCATCACTCACAATGATTACTTATGTGTCTGCTCTTACCCCAAATGGTGACCCACCTTTTTTATTTCCTGCAGAACACGTGATTAGTGGGAAATGACATAGGGGTGTTGGGGGGTGACACAGGGGCAGGTTCCCTCCTGCACATGGCCCTTCCCAAATCTGCCCAGGCAGGCCCATGGACAGGCTGTGCCAGGCTGCAGTCGCCCCCTCTGAGCATCACCAAAGCATCACTGTTGTCAATAGGCTTTTTAAAGCCTGTGCAAAAAGGATGCAGTTTTGAAAACAAACAAAGTTCTGGCCACTTCTGCCTCTCTTGTATTTGTGCATCTTCTACAGTGGTTCCTTTTATAGAGTCAGCATTTGTTAACAGCACTTACAGAAATCTCCTCTAAAAAAGGAGCCATCGTTCTCTGATACTACATTACAGCGAGAGCTGGCATTTTCATGATGGCTACTATATATTCAAAGCCACCCTTTCTTAATTTGCTAATAGATACCACTCCCCTGCAGCCTTGGTCTCATTTGTAAGAACTCTGGCCTGCAATGAACCAGTCAGGAAAGCGCATAGAGGCTGTGGATGCAGTCAGAAAACTCATCAAGGCTTTTTGCTGGTTTTTATTCTACATAAAGGAATATCTAAACCCACTAACGTCTCTGAAACCAGAATGAACTGCTTACAATGACCAGATTTGAAAAAAAAAATCAGTTTCTTTATAATACAATAGGCTTTTGTATATCCTTTGAGGAAAGTGGTAGTGCTGTCTGAATTTAGGCTCAGTGAAATGCTGAAACGTTAAATTTAATGGTGTTTCCTGTTCTAATCTCTCCTGAACTGGACTTAGTAAAGACTAATGACCAACCCTTTGAACCTCCAAGTCTCCTAAGGATTAATTTGTTATTTCTGAGGAAAAAAAAAAAAAAAAGCATGAATAAATAATGAGAATAAGGGACACAGTGACCAGAGACAATTCACTAGTGTCATTTACATATACAGCAGGGTTTCCAATTCCTAGAATTACTCATTACCACAATACTGCAGAAAAAATGAACCCAAATCCAGGATGACAGCCAAAAGGAAAGGCTACTCTATTCCAAAGGTATCTTGAAAGGTTCACAATATTCTCTGAATGTATTTAAACCCTGTAAAATTTGGAACATGGAGAGTTAATAGAGACTGGAGAAATCAACATAAGTATTTAAGCCTCTAGTGTGTTATGAGTCAAAATTCCCTTGGTTAAAGGAAAGGAAAATAAATAGCTGAACAAAACAACCTGTAATATTTTTTCAGAAGACACCTATTTGCAGGAAATAAAACTTTTACAAGAACATACAGTTCTGACAATCCTTCTTAGAGGAGATTTTTCTTAGGTATTCAACTGAATTTCTTTTTTCAAATCTAGAAAGCACAGGATGGTTGTAGCAGTTAGAACAATTGTTCAAAGTGTGACAAATCTGGGTTTAAATCCTTGATTCAGGGACTTCAACCTAGATCCTTTCCATCTTACACAACCGCACCAGCAATTAGATATTTTCTTATCCTGAACTGGATCTATGCATCTCTTTTGAATTTTTATTTTATTTTTATTATCTATCTTTGTTTCATCCTTATAAGAAATTTTTGCTGCAACAAAATTGTTGGAAATCAAAAAAACCCAAAACATTTTGCATGCAGAGGGAACAGTGCAGTAAATGCAAACCTAGAGCTTATTTTGCTTAAATTTAAATGCTTTTTGAGGCAGTGAAAAACTAGAAAATTACGAGTGTTTTAGGAAAAAGGCTTTGCTCACAGAACAAATTTTCTTCCTGAAAAGCAGTTTACTGCAATGTAGAAAGCTGACTAATTGGATTTATGACAGGCAAGCTGTGAGGGTAAAAAGGAATAATGTGAACAGGGAAAATAAATGCGTATTAAATTTTACAGACACCTATACATTTCCTCTGCTTTCCTGAAACAAGTATCCAATGTTTCCAGATATCTGTCGATTCTTAGTTTACTTGCAGAAAGGAGAAAAGGTAATGTGAGGTAAATAACCACACAGAATAGTCCACAATCAGCAGAAAGGATTAGTGCTGCTGATATGAAGATCGGCTGTGTGAAGTTCTAGAATACAGGGTCGACGGAGCTGAGAAATGCATTGTGCTAATGTGCTCTCTTTAGACAGTATTCGGCAAATCTGGTGTTTATTTGCCTCCCAGACCAAGTCAGCTGTATATTTTACCCTCCATAATACACTCTGGCAGAACTGCATCCCCTTCTAAAATTTAGCTTTTCATTTTGGGTGTAGCTGTATTTTTCCCGTTCAATGCAGCCCACACCGGGGGCTGTATTATCCTGAGTTGCAGTGTAACCTATCTAATCCTGGCAGGCATAAATGTTTTAAAACAGCTGAAATTCTGCGAAGAGAGCTACTCAAAGAGTGTGACTGCAAAAGTCACCTCGAAATCTTGCACTTATTTCTCACTTTCATTTGGTGTCATAAAAGACCTCAGCATTAATCATTAACAAGCTATTAACACATGCAGCTGATAAAAGTGTTCAAAGTCTGGTCAATAACAATGACGGAAATTCCTGGTTTACAGCTGGTTTAATCTAAGCTTGTGGAGCCCACACTGGCTATTTTCTTGACTAAAAAGTGTTTCTCAGTTCTTTTGCTTTCATCTCTGCCTGTGTAACATGCACAGAGGCTGCATTTTCTCATCTCTGCTCTGCAAAACTTCCCCTTCCCTCCACTGCTTTTCCCACTCATTCTTAAAAGCAGTTTGCAAGAACACGGAACCAGGAAATTATTTCATTCAAATGTCATATGATTTTAGTGCTATTACCTGGGTAGTGAAGGTGCTATCAAAGGAATGAGAAATCTCAGCTCAATTTGCAATTTGTAAGCACAATAAAATAGTGCTTATTAACAATAATGAACAAACAGGCTGTAATTTAGGTAACATCCTTCGAAGGCAAATTGTACCAAAACTCAGTCATGCTTCCAGAATTAATAAAGCCATAAACAGTTTTAGCTATCTGAATAAATATATATTTAGCATTTTGTAATTCACTGGTTTTGATCACTCATTTTGTTAAATAAAATCTCTGATGTCATGAAACCTGAACAGCTGCTCAATTAGCTCATTACCCTGTGTGTTACAAATGTCACTCGGGCTTTGAGGCTTTTGTGGGGGGGTGTAGTGTGTTACTGATGATTTTGTCATTCTCCCTGTTGGTAGTAACACATGTCAATAATTGTATTTACTTGGTGATAGCTTCTTGCCCTTGTGCAAAGGAATTTAAAGATAGAATATATAGAAAATGGCATCACAAACAAAACAGTCTCAGAAAAACATGAAAACACCTAGCCTCCATCTGCTCAAGTGTGATACACTTCAGAGCTCCCATTTCACATGTAAAACAGAACATGATTTATAATTTATATCTAGTTGGTGCAATCCTTCTCGAAGAAAAAAAAATTCTTTGATGAAACACTGGCTTTATATTACCATAAAACTATCAAGAAAATCACAGAACATTTGGCAATTTACCTCTACTATGGCATCTTTGAAGTTTGGATATTTATATTTTATGCACTTTTCAAATGAACTGTACTGCTGAACACAAACACAAAAAATGTAAGTGTGACTCAATGCTGAAATGTAATTACAGCATTAGCAGCACTAGACCACTGCAGGTATTTACAGACCTCCAGATAACAGTGAAGGTCTGGTTCTAAAAAGACTTTAAATATTCTGTGTAGTGCAGAATTTATATAATTTCCTCGATTTATTTAAAATCTATAACAGATTTTTAAAAAATCAAAGAACAAATGCAGAAGCAAGCAGCTCCCGGATTCCGCAGAATCACCAATCTTGTTTATAGCTGTGGTGCTTTTTATTAACAAAATTACAGATTTTTGAGAGGATACCTGGAAGTTGATTCTGCACCCCTCATAGTTGTGAATCACCTCAATGATTAGCAGTGGTTATGTGTAAAAGGATGAAACTCATTTCTGAATAAAATAACCTTTAAAAGGTTTAAATTAGACTTCTGGTGGGTTGTAGGCACAGAAATTAATTGCTTATGTGAAAAGCCATTTCAAATCTACAGGATTATTTATTAACATAGGAGACATATGATCAAGGAGCAAATAGGGATGTAGAGTGTTGAAATCTGCAAGGATCAACCTCTTGATTACGCAGAAAAGCCACATGATCCTTTTCTTAAATTCTGTAATTTTCAAAGCACCTGTCCTGTGATGTCTCAGTTACAATCCTGCTGCTGTGCTCCAACAGCCAGAAAAGTCAGAGTGGTTTGTGTTTGCTCTGACAGGTTCATCAACACATTACAACTGAGAGAAATACTGCACTCCCACTTTATTTTCAGTCCATTCACTAAGGAAATGTATCACTCTGGTGTGATACATTTCGTGCCACTGGCTAATTTCTAAGTCTGTGCTGAGCAGCAAGCAGGACTTTAAGAGCCAGACTGGGATGATTCTCAAATATGTTTTCTTTTGCTTGTGAAAGAACTAGTCAGAAAAGCTATTTGAAAAATGTCAAAATATTGGTGGCTGTGCTATTTTCCTATAAATGACACTTTTGACAAGTATCAATTAAATCTCCTTTAGCGAATTGGCAGATTTGTGACATCACCCTTTAATATACTCATAGAATGAAGAGATTTGAATTTGTTTCCTCTCCTAACTGCCCAAAATAAATAATATCTATGCAGTGACAAAAAAACCTAACCAACAAACACACACACACCCCCAACAAACCAAAACTAAAAAGGTCAAAAGAACATCGAAAAGATCAAAAACACAATTCAAAAGCTTTTTTAAAAGTGACTTTACAGGAATTTTTTTTTTTTTAAATACCCTCTTCAGATCAAGAAGAAAATATTTAAAAATTTATGCAACTTAACTCGACTGGGCAGAGCTGCACTCCCCTCCTTGTTTATCAAGAGGCACGTTTCAGTACAAAGCAGAGGTGAGCAGAACAGACTCTCCCTTCCCCAGCCAGCCTGGCTGTGGGATGTGCTCCCAGAGGCTTCACCTCCGTGGCTGCTCAAGGCTCTGGGCTCTGTGCCATCAGCAAAATCGAGCTAAAAATGATTACATTCCATTGAAATTGTAGTTTGTTCATATTTTACAAAAACATCTCTTTATTGGTACAAGGAGTCAAGGTAGTAGCATACAAATTCCTGCTACATCTGGCTGGACTTTGATTTTACCATATGGATCCAACCCTCCTGTATGGGATGAGACTTTCAAAGGGTCCTAGAGGACCCAGGCACTCAAATACAGTTGATACTCAGTGGCGTCTGTGAGCCAGGTCATGACAAGTGATCAAATTAGGGTGTCCTAAGAATTTTTTACCCTTCATTTGAAAGCTGCCACCTGTTCAGCTGGGAGACTGCTTTTCAAGTTCTCCTACTCCACTGCTACATGAAATAAAACAGATTCACAAGTGCTGTCATTATGCTTTGAAATCTCATCCACAGTGTGAACTACTACAGTCCCTGCAAAATCGGTGAAACTCCTCAGAGTTGTAATAACCGAGCAGTATTACGTGTTATAAGGCCAGCCAATGTGCAAAATGAGAAGGTGAATACCTCTCATAACCAAGGATTTTCTATAAAACCTCTGGAAGTGTTTCAGCTTTTGCTTTGTGAGTCAGCATGCTCGCTTACATAAAGATTGAAGACCACAATAGGAGCCTTGCTCTCCAGATGAGAAGTCTTTGCAGCAAGGTACAGAAGCAATCCATTGCCCGGTGAAATGGTGGTTTTCAAAAATAAATGAAAGTAATGCCAAATTTGTTAATTTGATGGGCAGCGTTACAAGAAGAGGGAAGAGACTGCACATGAAAATGCTGCAGCTTCCCCTCCTTTTTTAAGTTTTTAAATATTAAACCCATCATTCAGGCACTTGAAGCTGGTTCCACCAAATGCATCAGCCTTCCAGAGCAGCAGCTTCTGGAGCACCCCGGGGACGGCCACAGCCACAGCACCTGTAGCTGGGCAGGCCACCCCCTCCTGCGGGGCATCTCCAGGGCGATGACAGACCTGGGGGCTGATGTCTTCATGGGAGATCAAAGGAATTCTTGAGGGGTCAGGAGAGGATGACATGAGGGTCGGACAGCCGTACTGCTAGAGAGCCTTTCAGGCAGGTGATCCACTTACACTGTCATTTTTGGTCTGTATCAAGCAAGCATTTTTTTTTCTTTATAAAGTGGCTCTGGCTCAAAAAATGCCTTCACATTACACCGGCAGCTTTTAGTAGAGTGCTTGGCGGCTGGGTTTTTATGTAAATGGCATCCGCAAGAACTATGAAAGGAGCCAATGTGCTTCCACTGGCAGGCAATGGCTTCAGAAGCCTTGCAAAGGGGTGTGTTTGTTTACAGGTGATTATTCCTCTATAAAGCAAGAATTTATTCCTTGATTTAAAGTGCTGAATGACTTCTCTGAAAATACTCATTTCAGTAGAAACTGCATGGATTTTCTCAGACTCCTTATGCATTTCATACTGAAGATTTAATTTCAGTGACCAATCTCAAAGGCCTTTTTGCTTACCCCTCTTTAAAAAGTCAGTCTTGGTTGAGTATGACATCTCCACCACAAAAATGTTGCCAATTCACTACCTTCTGATTCAAGTAAATCTCAGCCAAGTCAAGATGATGGAAACCTGTCATACAACATAAGAGATTACTGAATGCAAAGTCTGACCCTTCCAGCCTCTGCTACATCATTTGCAGAGAAAGGAGTTTGTTAATTCCTCTTGAATTAACCTTTTGGATAAACTTGCAATCATGCTTCAGTCCTAGGGTTTTTTAGCAAGTTGATGAAAAGCCAAACAAAAACACAATTAACTTTAAAACACTAAAGCAACACAAACAATTAAGAAGTTTAGAGAGAACATGGTCGTTATTTAAGTACTGTTTATATTTTGTGGCAAATTTAGCATTCAACATTACAAAAATTATAGGGTGGGAGTCTTTAAAACCCTCTTTAAAATCTGCTTCAGAGCTCTCATGGTTTCAGCTTCCTGATAACTTGCTATTGATATTCAGAGATGTGCAAAACTTTCATATGAAAACTCCAAACCAGGAAAAGCTCATTTAGTTCAATTTAGATGCAATTTTAATTGAACCTGGGCTGATTTCTGCTTTCAAGTAGAAGTCATAAAGAACTCATCATCTGCAACACAATTTCTTTTTGAAAATTACCATCACCATCTTTCATCTCTCTTCCTGCTCTGCTCAGCTGGTTTGTGTGGTCTTTTGAGACCTTAGAAAGGAACCAAAGTCATAAGGAAACAAAAGCAGCAGTTACTTTAGTAGAGGTTGCCAGCCCTGCTCCAAGACCCTGCCATGAATTTTAAAAAAAGCTAGTAGCCCACTGAGCATCAGGAAGAGAGAGCTTAGAGTTATGTATCTGAACACTTTGAACTTAAAAGAAGCTTTATGCAGCACAGGAAGAGAGCTGCATTTCTGCCATTTACTTAAATTCAAAATAAATCTACTATCCAGGGTAAAAATGTAACTTTTCTTATACTGCTAAAAGCAAAGAGACATCTGTAAAATATTACTAGCCAAAGGCCAGATTCTTTAAATATTTTGCAAGAACTAATACTATTATGGCTACTTATGTGAGTATTCTTGTCACAAGGGTGACAAGTTTAACTTACCCACATGTGTTTAAGGGGAACTCTTTGCTAACAGTCACATAAAACAAAAGCTAAAACACAAAATCTGGTTTCTCACATCTCCAGCTTTCACAGATTTTAAATGGGTGCATGTGTTACTGGAGACAGAATTTGTCCCTGGCTGAGGACAACTATAATCCACACATTAGGGTGCTTAAATCATTTAGGATCTTGAGTTTAAGCAGCCTCTTCTATCCACACAGGTCCACGTTGCTTTATCAGCTCATTGCTGCTCATTTCAGGACTGTAATTTCAAAGAAAGCGTTTTTTCCTTTGTACCCATTCCAATATCTAATTTTTTGCATTACCTTCTTTGCTTTCATTTTGTCCTCCACCTACACACTACCTGGCAAGTCCCCTGGCACAAACACTCTACTAGAGCTGATCCAGTGCGCTCAGACAGAGAAACTAAATATCACCACACATACCCCCAGAAAAAAAAAATAAATCTGAGAAACTTAGGGTGTGTATAAGCAAAGGCAACTGATCTAAGTGAGTCCTTCTGATGCTAATCTTACTGCAAATAATATGCAGGGTACATGAGAAAATGTCAAATCCATGCTACCTCACAATTGCTGGCTTTCACTCCAAGTTGAAACTAATCCAAAAAAAAAAATACAAAGGAAAGACTGCAAGTTTGATCATTATTTTGAAAGTTTAAAAGAAATAAAAATGTAGCTCCCTTGAAACTACATTAGACATATAATCTCACAAGGTCCCAGAATAATATCAATGCCTACAGCTATTAAAGTTTATAGGTGCACAAAAGAATGCAATTAAAGCAGGTTATATTGAAATAAAATAATTCTTTCTAATTAAAATGTAGAGAAATATGCAATATGGAATGTTCTGTATAACTGTCTTCAAAATTAGAATTTTGTGATTAATAAACAAAAAGTCGCACTAAAAAAGAAACATGTCTGAAATGCATCAGACTTGAGTCCAAACATCTTGTCAGAGCAAAGTATTGGTGTATTTAACACAACCTTATTCCATTGAAGTTAAAGCAAGGTGAGTGTCTCTGTTCAAAAGAATCAGCGCATAAAACACTTTCAGTTATAGTATCAAAGATGTGTTTACTGGAAACACAGAAACGAAAGGAAAATGAAATGGTAAAAAAGGTTGCGACAGTTTTAAGGATTTATTTTTAGAACTTGTACACTGGAGACCTCCTAACCATAAAGTCTAGTTTTCATACACAGCACATCAGTGTTTCACTTCTTTTGCCAACTGGATGTTGCTGCATGTTTCCAATCCCCAGAAAGTTTTATAAACGCAAAATGAACTTTACATGACTGCTCTCCTCTGCTTTCCGTTCCTTGCCGGGTCCCGTCCTGCCAAATCCCTGGAGCCCACCAACAGCTCCCAGCCGTGGGGAACACGGTGCCGCATGCTCCCGACCCACCGTCCCGCCTGCGGGAGCTCTCAGCGCCCGCAGCCGCTCGTGGGGTAGCAAAAACCGCTCACCAACATGTGCAGGATGAGGCCCTTAATCACTAACAGTTCCTTTGGAAACTCTAGCAGAGATAAAAAGTACAAAGACACTGTTGGTTCCAGTCCCCTTATTGAATTTTCATTGCTCCTTTTATTGTAACTATGAATTCAGTCCATAATGTCACGTGTTCTTTGTTCTCCAGCCTGACATACATTTTAATACCCAGCGCAATATCTATGCAAAGACTAAGTATGTTCATGTGTAGGAGAGTTAACACTTCGCTACAAACATGGTTATAGTTATAGATTAAAAGCAACACCTTCAATGATTCTACAGCTTAATATTTCCAACTCCTATCTCCTTCTGAAGGTTCTCCTCCCCTCTTCCCCCTAGCTCCCACCCCCACCCCCTAAAAAAAAAATCTCTGCACAAGAAATGCTGAGCATACAAATTATGTCACTGACATCTGGAAAGAGACATGACTACCCAAGTAAAAAATAAACCCAGCGGAGGTCATGGCTTTAACAGACTGTCGCTCTATATTTAAACTGATTGATTCATACAAAGACATAATTATAGAGAACATTGGAATCAGCAGCTCCCAGCACTCCGGATTGCAGGCACAATCGTGTTTACAGGAACTATATTATAAAGACTACATCTGGCATAAGCTAATTGATACACTCAATATTATGATATACAGTAATTTAAACTTAAATTGTGAATGTCTACTTATTTTCCTACCTAGATAATAACAACTTTCTTTCAACTATATATGATCATGTATGATTTTGCAAGATATTCTTTGCATAAAATCTATTGGTTATGCAAATAAAAGGCTTTGGAGAATAATGTACAGTAACTAATTTGTATAATCAGTTTCCCTCAATTCAGCATGATAATGATATGTAAAGCACATCACTACAGACTGCCTGTGAAATGAATTCTGTCTTAATATGCTAGTCAACTAGCCACTCGACCTTTGCACAGGCTCACTGTAAGAGGAGCAGAAAAACCCACACACATTCTTTCAATTTCTAAAGGGAAATTCGACTCTAGCCATAGAACAAAGAACGAAGAAATAGAAGTAAAAGAAAATCAAAGAAAAAGTGATTTGGATTCAAGGGGATCAGATGTTTCATTTATTGCAGGTTGGAGACCTTCAATCAGTCAAATGAAAGACACATTTGTATTAAAATACCTACAAGGCAGAGAGAAAGCCTTGATCAGGTGTATTAGATTTAAGTTACAGCTCTCTTGCTGAGAGATGTGAACCTACCTTCCAGTCTATCTGTTCTCAATATTGAAGGTTTTCTGTGTTACAAACATTAGATGAAAGGTAGCTTGCTTGCCTTCCCACGTATCTGCTGGATATTAACTGTACATTTGAGGCACACACTGCAAGGAGACGTGAACTTGGTGTGCACCACAAACAGTCACTCATAGAAAGGGATGTTGAAACCATGTCAGGGATGTGACACAAAATGCAGGCGGGAGGTTCAAGAGCAGAGAGGACGCAGCTCCATCGGTCACTAAAAGCCGGTGCTTCTGAAGGTTAAACCTCCTCTTTGCTTTAGTGCAAAACATGTAGTTTGTACTGTGACAGGGCTGTGAGCCCTCTTACACAGGTGAAAAAGGCAACACCACAGGAAGAGCCCTGCTCTGGTTCCCACTGTGTGAGGACAACAGTGTTTTGTTTGACTTCTCATTACATATTGTGCAGGTGGTAACAAAAGCCAAGTCCTGACCTCATTCCTCACTTTTCACACCATCCATTCCTCACAAAAACACCTTGAACCTACCATGCTTGCCCAGGAACACTGAAGAGCATCAAGCATGATGGCAAAGGTCAGCTCTTCTTCATCTGCAGTCCTGTGGTGGTAGCTCTGTTTAGATTGCCTGGAGGAGGGTCCCAAAGTATTTTATAAATTGATTACCATTGCTTATAAAATATTGAACCAACATAATTCAAATTCAAAAATATTTCATCTTATTAATGTGTTCTGCTAACAGTAGTTTTGCTTTTGATTAAACTCTGGCAAAGATAAGTTCGGTTCAGAGCAAATATTCATCAGTGAGACAGAGGCTCTGTTGCTGCTGGTTACATCATTCATCTTGAATTGAGAAACCCAAGTCCAACCCTTGCTCTGAGTTATCCAGAGCAAGGATTTAAACCCAGGTGTCTCCTAGCAGTTTCAATAATTCTGCTCACTGAGCCATTGTCTCTTCCAGCAGGAAAGCATCTGCTCTCTTTTGTTTTGTCCTAATATGAGGAAAACACAAAGGCCACATATGATAGAAAAATTGTCCCTCAGCCTGTTGTGAGTTCACACAGACCCCACATGCTGGCACAGTGGCATCCAGGAGTTACCGATGGAGTGGATTTTTGCATAAGCCTCAGACCTAAGTACTGATCATCTCAACCCAAAGACAAGTTCTTTCTGCCATTATAAAGATCATTTCAGTAATTTAATGAGATTAATCCCATAGGTCCCTAAATTCAGTCTTTTGGCAAGAGAAACACATTACACAAATAACTCATACGTGTGCATTTTAGAGAGACAGTTTCACTGGGAAATGAGCTTCCACACATTGTTTCTCAGGCTTCACCATGAAGTACAATGATTCCATTCCACAAAGTAAACCACCAAACATAGTCTTAACTCAGATCCCAATTTTAAATGCTACCTTCTGATATCTAACCAGCTTTCTAAACAAGCCACTAAAACTCTAATTTCTGCTTTCACGTATACATAGCTGCAGATACTGTGTAGTAATATGAAATTTTTAAATCCATCCTGCTTGTTAAATAAATTCTCTGTAAAGTTTAGCTGATCTTTTTATTTATATATCCATAGATTTTCCATCAATCCAGAAGAGGGGTTATTTTTCTTTTGTTTCCTGATCTTTAATACTCACCTTTTAAATAAAAATAAATAATTTGCCCACTAGTATTTGAATAATGCTACATGTTAGTGCTATATAGTCTCTGTTTTGGAGCTGGTTGAAGGGTGAAAAGGCATAAAGAGCACTTAACTAAAATTTTATTACAGCTATATATATTTTTTATTATCATTAAACAGGGGACCTATAATAGTACAATTTCCGTGGCTGAATGGGGGAAATCTACACAAACGTTTGTATCCTCCTTACGTATGATAACATATCACAGAATTTTCACCAGTGGATTACACAGCAGCAGCATATGCACAGCAGTACAGCTGATAGACTAAGATAAATCCTGCACTTCAGATATGGTATTTCATGTACAGTTAAAATCTCCTCAGAAGGAAAGGAGCTATAAGGCAAGTCTCCCTTTTTAACACAATGAACGAAAGTCGCAATATTGTGCCATGAATTCCACTGAGGCTTCATTCTATTTATAGTGAAATCTCTTTCAGTGCATGAGCATTTAATGGTTTAGCTTGATATGTCTTTTTTCCATTTACAAAAGATCAAAACACGAACTTCTCTGTCTAAAAAGCTTTGTGTTTGAGGTGAGGGGAAGTGGACACAGAAAAAGAATGTACAAATTCTCCACGGAGTGCAAGGGGGCGCAGAGACCCTCTGTTACCCTGTTGTGTTTGAACCAAAACACAAGATGGTAGCGAGGGTACTGCCTTGCCTTTGGGAGCTCAGTGCACTGAAAGAAGGGTTTATCAGCCTCTTTTCTGCTATGTATGTTCACACTATCTTCATCACAGTGCTGAAGAGCTCTTACCCATAACTGGGTAACAAAGGGAGACGTGGCAGGCCATTGGTATTGCTCCCCCAAACTGTAATACAGAAAGCAGTGACATGCCACCAAGACAGGGAAGAAACCAGACCAGTACAGAAAAGCCAGCACATTCTCCCCAAGCCATAGAACAGAGAGCTCCTGGTGTGATATGATAAAACCGTTGTCTGGAAATAAATACGGAAAAAAAGGTGCTTTGTTATGAAATGAGATTTTTCTAGAAGCCCATTGACCTCAATTGTGGATGTCTGAGCCCCAATATTGTTGCTACTACACAACCACCATTCTTAGAAATCTTTTGTGGCAGCATCCATTGTCATGTTATTTACAAATCTTGACATTTGCCTTCTGAACAATTCTGATCCAAGCAACAACAAAAGCAGCAAGACTGAAGCTTCATAAAGCATCCAAAAATTTCTTGAGTAGATATNCACTGAAAGAAGGGTTTATCAGCCTCTTCTGCTATGTATGTTCACACTATCTTCATCACAGTGCTGAAGAGCTCTTACCCATAACTGGGTAACAAAGGGAGACGTGGCAGGCCATTGGTATTGCTCCCCCAAACTGTAATACAGAAAGCAGTGACATGCCACCAAGACAGGGAAGAAACCAGACCAGTAAAGAAAAGCCAGCACATTCTCCCCAAGCCATAGAACAGAGAGCTCCTGGTGTGATATGATAAAACCGTTGTCTGGAAATAAATAAGGAAAAAAAGGTGCTTTGTTATGAAATGAGATTTTTCTAGAAGCCCATTGACCTCAATTGTGGATGTCTGAGCCCCAATATTGTTGCTACTACACAACCACCATTCTTAGAAATCTTTTGTGGCAGCATCCATTGTCATGTTATTTACAAATCTTGACATTTGCCTTCTGAACAATTCTGATCCAAGCAACAACAAAAGCAGCAAGACTGAAGCTTCATAAAGCATCCAAAAATTTCTTGAGTAGATATTATTTTCACTCATTTTTCTGAATATCGTATTTAGCATATTTAAAAATATCTGAATGCCTTGTCCAGAAAACATGAGACTCTCTGCCTGTCAAATACCCAATGAGGCAACCATTTTCTGTAAAACATGCCCTAAGAAACTCCAACAGTCACCCTTACACAGTGGATTGCTCCATGTCCCAAACCTCAACTTTCAACAATACTTAATAATACTTAAGCAAAACATACAGAATTATACTGATGTAGGACCCATTTCATGTAGGGAACATCATGTAATATTTAAATTACTTTGGAGTCATCAAGTAAGCATACCTGCCTTCTGTAGGGAAATCACCTAAAGATTGGTAAGAGGTTATATAATTCAATAAGTGAAAGGTCTCCTGTGGTAGTGTCTACAATGGAGTACAGCCCCAGAGCAACCACTGTCAGAAAATATGAACATCTGCAAGGACAGCTCCTGAAAGCCTTGCTCCTTGGAATTACTTGCTCCTAAATATGAGTTTCAGCCAGTCCTAACTATTGAAGGTTGTAGGAACTGTGACCTTCCCTTACAGGCAGGAGAGAAGAAAAGCAGGTAAGAAGTGTCCTAATGACCTTCTGTGTTTGAGCAAGGCCATTCTAAACCATGTCAGGAGATTAGAGTTTTATGTGGCTCCTCAGTTTTTATCAGGGAGTACAAAATCCCAAGTCCAGCTCCATTTAAAATGAGAAAAACCCCAAACTAACAAATAAGAAAATGTTTGCCTAAAAAGAAACCTCAGGGTTTTACTCTACATTTGGACTTCTTTCAATTCACATTCTGTGCAATAAAAATAAGAGGTTTTAGTGGTGTAACCTACATTTTGTATCAATTCGTTTCACACATGAGAACATCTGTAACCTGCAATGGAGAGGGATGTATGGGCACTGGCAGCTATGAGGGGAAAGCATTGCTGTGCTGGTGCTGCAGTGGAAGGACAGGTTTGTTCCCAGAATGGGGTTCAGGGTTCATTGCCATCACCTCCTCCCTCCCTGAACAGAAAAAGTTAACCATCTTCTGGTTTCAGAAGCAGCAGAACGTTTGAAAGGGAAAATTGTGCATTTGGCAACTTTGCTTGATTTTCATCCCAAGGGAGAAATCTGCTTCTACTCCACATGGACATTGACCGCTAGAAGGATGCTCTCATAAACAAAATGCTGGAGGCCATGTAATCTTCAGCCTCCCCTTTCTCCTCAGCTTCCAGCAAGCCAAATGTAATGCATGAAACAGCAGGGATGTAAGCTGGCAAAATGTCCTCAAGTGCAAAGGAGATATGTGAAAACATATAATCTACAGCAACACGAACCAGCAATTCTGGCTAATATGCCCACATTGTTTCAAGGATGCAGCTAAATTTTAAAGATGGAACAATTATTTTCTAATCACAACTTGCTAAAACAGGGCAGAATGATAAACAAATAAAATCTACCATTTAATCTAAGGTGAAACTAATTTCTTTTTTTATTGAATATTAGAGACTTTTAGGAGACTGTAACCTGACATATGCCTCTAATTTTTTGGTAAATAATCACAGTCATCTTTGCTTCGATATAAAATATGTGATAAGTAAGAAATACTTTCCAATTCCAGTTTGTTAAAGCAGAAGCCAGACTTTCACCCATGTCAAAATGTTGTATCAGAAGATCATCTCAGAAATATCTGGAACTTCTTATAATCTAAAGTCTTTAGCTAGACAACGTTATCATCTCAATTGTGGCTATTTGAAAAACAGAATAAATTGAAAATTAAATAACAGTATCAGAACCTATGACATAAGGGGGTTTAGGCCAAAGCAAATGAATTTGAATCTTTAAAATAAAGGCCTTACTATTGCAGAAGAATGCTGCCACCACACTGCAGAGCAGAGGTATGAGACGCTCTCACGTCACTGCCACTTCCACGTACAAATGTCACATCTCCTGTACATAAGAGATACATTACATAATGTTACAGATGGCACAGCTCATAACAGCTAGGATTACATTTACTAAAATCAGATGAAATGCTTATCACTAGATTCAATGATTTTCCATGCAAGGTGACCCAAGTTTCTTTTTTCTGAGTACTACCATGCTAAGGCTTTTCTGCTGTAGAAAACAGATACATGTAGAGGGTAACTGTTAGTATGCATTGATGCCAGTCACTAAAGACATCTACTGCAAATCTACATTCATAAATGTCTGAGTTTACAAACAAACTGGGCTCCCATTGTCACTATTATATTCACTTTCATTGTAATTATTCCTGGGAATATTTTTGTTCACATGAATGCTGAAGCAATGGCTGCTAGCTTCACAAATCCTTATTCATATAGGAACTGTCTTATATGAGTGTCATATAAGACAGTCATACTCTTTATTTTTGTACTATCTCCAGTTAAAATGATTGTGGATGAAGCAAAGGAACTGAGGGGAAAAAAACTGTAGCAACATTGCCTTCTTCCACTAGCCTGGACCTTCACCTTCACCTTCAAACAGAAAAAGCAAACCACATTTTTTATTAGCAAACCATAACCCAAAATGTATTTATGCAATAACTGAACTGTTTTACAGAAAACAAAGGCATTTATGAAAACAGACCCCTCATGTTTGTGGTGAGGACTCGTTTGGTGACTGGGCTGCACCCAGGGTTTGCCACCTTGCCAGGGCCTGCAGACACACCCACCCAGAGAGGCCCCTGTTCCTCCAGCTACTACACAGAGTGTAAAATCTCACACACGTACAGATTTTCAAAACAACAGATTAATCACAACAAAGCATTTTATTCTTGAGCACACAGTGATACAGCTGCGTTTTTATAGCACGCCAGCAGTGAAGACACAGAAGAGGTAAAGGTATAGTACAGAGCGGTGGAAGGCCACAAGGCCAAGGCCACAACAATGCTGTGCTCACACAGATCTGAGTATTTTCCCCAAAAAGCTCTGAACTGAACACCCCCATCGTTCCCATGAGGTGCAGCATGTACCACTGACCTTCCACCAGCCACCTCTGGGCGCTCCTGAGGAGGGAACAGGCCTGGGAAGGGGCTTTGCCTCAGGGAAGGTGCAGGCTCTGGCCCGGCCTCCCTGCTGCCCAGCCTGAATATTTTATATTTATTTCTCTCCCCCTTCCTTTGCGGTGGCAGTTGTAAATCTACCTTTCTCAAAATTCAATAAAAAATTAATTGAAAAGGAAAAAAAAAAGTCATTTCAACCCCAACAATAAAAGGCCAATTGACTTCTCAATTTTCTAGTGGGCAGGAGAAGAAATCAGGCATACGCAGGGAGAAACTCAATTCTCCAAAGCTCTCCCCCTTCAGGAGTTCCAGCCCTGCCATCTCAAGGGTGCTGTGTCCCCTACTGCTCACTCAATTCCAGCCGGGTATTATTTTCTCAGCTCCGAGGGAAGCAAGAATTCATTCTGCATTATTGATGACTCACACTCAGCGACTGCGAGGGCCTTTGGTTCAGTGCTTCATGCTGGCTGTCACTCATCCGCACTGAGAGCTCCCATTATGCCGGGGCAGGTGACTCTTTCCTCTCTCCCCAAACAACTCCCTTTCATATACAACCAAAGAAAACCAATGGACACAAAAACTGGGGCCTCCATTAAAGCATCGGCCATGTGAACTCATGCCTTAAAGGCAGCAGAAGGACAAGAACGGCTGTGAGGGAGGGGCCTTGGAGAGGCTGAGATTCAGCACCATAGGGCAGTCGATCTGTATTTCAAATGATCCCTCTTGCTAGTAAGTTAAAAGTATTGTCAAGCCCCAGATCATGATGCAAACAGTCTGAAGCAGACTGAGTTTTTGGAATAGTTCTGTGTGAATGTATCTGATCCCAGAAACAGCAAACCCTGACTGAGCACCTGTCAGGGCAGAGGTAGAACACATGTTCCTCACAGGGCCAGATCCATCCTTTCCTCTTTCGGTTCTTTGCTGCTTGCCCTTTACTTTTCTCGATTGTTTTGTGGGTTTAGCTTTCCTTCTTCTCCACCCTAAACAATTATTTTATTTTCTTTAGGAAATCTTGGCACTGACCAAGTGCAGATCCACAAACACCCCGACAGATATGGAGGCTGTATAACAGTAATGAAGCCTCAGCAGTTCAGGTAAAGACGCTGGATGCCTAAGGTACATTTAATTAATGAAAAAGCACTACAGATCTGATAATTGCCAACTAGAATTGGCATCCATAGCCACCAACAATGCAAAATACATGTACAGTTTTGCAGAAATTGCTTCTGTCCACCAATATAGAGGTGAGTTACAAGCTGTAGAGTAGTTCAAGCTCAGTCCCTAAGATTTCACAGATGGCTCTTAACACCACTAATTTCTCCATGCTGACTAGAACATGCCTACTTGCTGGATCAGTGCTTTGATCCTGGGATGCAACTGTTTACAAAGAACTATGCCACTTTCCTTGGTTCTAACAAAAAACAAAACTCATAGTCATCAGCACCTCAGCACCTTTGCAGAACACATCCACAACTAAAAAGCAACTGTAATAATATATTGTGTTTTTACCAAATTAATTGAGAGAAATCTCGAGTTGATTTTTGTGGTAGAGGTCTAGCATGACAAATGGTTTCTTCCATGTGTTTTTATGTAGTTCTAGGAAATTTGGTGAGGAAAATCTTTTAATAAACTATAGATATGTAGTATTTAGGCAAAGTGTTAGTTCAAAAGTTTCAAAGTACCAATGTAAGGAAATCAAACATTTGTATTCAGGTTCATACTTTTCTCCTTCCTAGAGCTAGAGGGCTTGAATCAGCATCTCCCTTCCATTTGTAATAGTGCAAGAAAAATCTTTTAAGCATTCTATAATTGTCTTTATTTCTATGAGTGTATATGTATCAGCCAAAACTGTCTCTGTATTATTTACAATCATGAATGCAGAATGGGAACAACAGTAAAAGCTCTCCTACTTGTCCAATTTGTGGATGCTCTACATAATTGATGTCTAAATATTTGGCAATGACTATTCACTAAGGCTTGTATAGTTTTTGCTTCCCCACTCCCAATACATTCTTCACATCATCTGTGCAATACCTCAATTACTTATGACTAACCTTTGAACTTATCTGTTCAAACTTCTTACATTATCAGTTCTAACCATGCCCCTCAAACTTGCCCAAAACATGGAGAGTCAGGAGCTATTTGAACTGTTCCCTGAAAGACAGCAATTTAAAGAAACTTTACAATTAAATTCTATCTTATTCCATCAGTTTCAATGATTGTGAAAAAAACACCAAAAAAAAAAAAAGTTCAGCAATTTCACACAGTGGAAAACAGCCCAGGGCACAAGAAAACTAAAACCAAACAGTTTGCCGTCAGTGCTGTAGACTGTGTTCAGTAAAAACAAAAGATCAAACAAGTTCTGTAATCATTATATAAAGCACATTTGCTATGGCATGTGAAGAAAACATACTTCCTTCCTAATACTAATTAACATTAGAGAGTTGTGGGCTGAGATGTGGGATAAAAATAGCTGTTTAAACTAATCACTCAGCAAGATGTAAATGTTACATATAAAGTATACCTAACGGGTTGGAATATTTCTCCCAGAAGTAAAGAAAGCTTTTGCTACTCATGAATTATAAAAGTTTCTCTTCCTGCCTCACTGCAACAATGTATGGACTCTGCAAGTATGTGACACCTCTTCATAGAATGTCTACAGCTTTCCTTATTTGTAAGAAAAAAATTTTGGAGCAGCCAGAGTTGTTGGGAGCGAAGAAAAGAGTGAGGAGAAACTGTAACACAAAGCTCTCTTACAACCAGCACAAAGGTATGCCAACTGCCTAAGCCAAGATGTGACTGTCAGTAAATGTCCGTGTTGGAGAGTTGCAGACAATGCAGGGAAAAGCCCACAAATGACTTCAGTATCATCGGTTTCACCTGAGCAGCCCATACCCCTTCAAAACATGTTACTAATGCACACAAACCAGCCAGTTCCACATAACTGAGAAGGGTATCCTCAGATCTATCTTTGCTTCTCTGAAATTATTTTTCCATTTATATGTGAAAAGGATATCATCCTTCCACAAATAAATCTTGGCAAATGCTATCCTTCTTTTCACCCCTAGTTATTCCTTTGCCTTTCCCCATCCTAAGGTTTCCCCACTGTCACTGTTCAAAGGTTCCCCATGGGTAGGAGCAAGCACTGAATGGATGATGTTGAACGATTGGTATGATACAGAGCAGCCCACTGAAGTCTCAAAAATATTCCTAAGCATAAACTATATTAAAAAGTTCAGGAAGCTAAATAATATTTCAATAGTTTCCTAGCAACAAAATTTCAGATGTTTGCTAGTAATTTTCCCTAGTGAGAATTCCAGGTCGGATAACAACTGGAGAAAATGTGTTGAAAAGTGCAGTGCTTAAGCATTGCACAATTGAAAAAATCCATGCATTCCTGTCTGTTCAGAGATTTCAGAGATGTTCAGGATTTTTTAAGCACCTCTCAAGCTCTGTGTCTAATACAGATAGCAATGAAACACGCTCTTGAGTAACAACGGTGTTCTGCAGGACTCAGCTGAAATCTATCAGCAGAGCACATGGATATATCTCTGAGATCACTGCCCACCTCATCCCACATTTGCCTGCTTTGGGCTGGATTCAGGACTGCTTACTTACCCAGTAGAAAACTGGTTGCAAAAAGATACATTTGACACTGATTACACCAGGCTATATGAAGACAGGTCTGTCCATTGGGTGCTAGGCTAATGAAAAAGAAAATGGTGGGGTTTCTCTTCAGCAGCCAGAGGAAATAAAACACTCCTCTGAGAAACTCCTGTAATCCCAGTCAGATTCCAAACTCAAGCTACCTGGCGCACTCCAAGCTCCTGCTCTATGTAGAATTTCAGGAGTAGAATTTCAGTCTGTAAAGACAAAATAAATGAAAACAGCCCATAGGAAATAGAGTATAACACAGGACAGCATGTTCTCTATGTCATCTTCCAGGACTCTGTCAGCAAATACTTTAGACCAAGGGAGCAGATGAACAGGAGCTCTGATGTCAAATCTTCAGGAGCAAAGGCTTAACCTGATAGAAAGGGAAAAGTATTCAACAGCACTGTTTAAAGATTACTCTAAATGGACAAGGTAATTCAAACAATCTGGTCATGTAAACTGAGTCACAAGGCTCCTAAGCCAGCCAAACCACCCCCACTACTACCCTCCCCACTCACCCTGCCTCACAAAGCAAAACCAAAATCACTGAAATATAAAAAGCAGTTAGGCATAACAAGTCCAAAGCCTCCCCCAAGACGAGTTCATTCCACAAAAAATGGAACTGCTTGGGGCAACACAAACACCACCTCTACTCCATCTTAAAACGTGATTCATACCATTAAGTGCTTTGTTTCCCTCATGTAGAATGTAACGTTTGGACTTCTTGAAAGGGTCATATTGAATTAACAGATTCACCTTGAAACTACACAGTGGAACAAAAAGCTGTGTGCCAAACAGCACTCCAGAGGGGACCAGCCTGCAAGAATGCAATTTTCCCCTGTTCAGTAAGAAGAACAAGTGTTGTGACAACCTTTAAATGCTCAGGTCCAAACTATAGATCTTCTCTCATGTTCCTTTCAGCTTGCAGCAGAGCTTCCAAAATGCACAGGCTGCATTGTAGGCTCCAGGAAGGAGAGCCCTCAGGGAAGCACTGGGGGAGCTGCATATCTAACCACAGACATACTGCAAGGATCAGCTATCAGAGACTGGTTATATGGCTGTCACAGCTCATTGGATTTCTTTGTCTTTATCCACTGTAAGCATTTAAAAGACAGCCCTGTGTTCCCGTGTCTAAAAGTATTTGGTAAAGCTCATATATCTTCTAAAGGGGAGGGAGCAAGAAAAACTCAAAATCCTAACTTAAAATAACCTTAAATAGCAGTTTTCTTTAGAGGAGAACAGGTTATGGAGAGAGTGATAGTGGTGCTAATATCTTACAAGGATTTAGTATACACTTGTGACCTATTTGGTGCATTTTCTCAGTCCTGTAGTGCACAGGGAGCTGGAAGTGCTACAACAGATAAAAGATATGGCTTTACACTGTTGAAAAATGTAAGCCATTTCAGCCTTTCTTGCACAGCCACGAATAGCTCATATGAAGAGGGAAAATTTTTTTCCAGCAAAAGGAACCCAATCCAGAAATTTCCTCTGAGGAGGAATTGTTTCCAAACTATAATGCAGAGCAGCACTTATGAAGAACCCCTTGATAAACATTGAGATTAATTTAGTGAGCCTCAACACTGATTCCTGAGACCAAAGTTAGACAGGTCCTCAGCAGCTTCACACCTTTCAGCAGGAGCACCCAAGATTTCAGAGTATTTGTTGTATTTCACAGAATACAGAATAAATTAGAAGCAGAATTCCAATAGGGAAAGAGGGTGACTTGAAGTGGTCTTAGCTATCTATTCTGTGATGCAAGTAGATATACAGGATGATTATTTCCATGTTTTGTGTGTGTGTACTTGTATAAAACATGTAGGTGCTTTAACAAGGATCTTCCTTCCCCAAGGTTCATCATGTTGATGATAAATATCATGGAGACTTCAAAAGTCCTATCATGGTCCATTATTAAAAGAACAAGTAGTGCAATAAGATTTTTATTAACAGAGTCTGCTTCTAATGTTATCTCTCTATGCTCCAGCACTGCACATTCCATGTTCTCTTCGGATCAGCTGAGACAATGCTGCAGCACCTCCTCGCAGGAGGGACAAGGCTGCCCTGCATCAAGAGACCTGTACTCCCCAGGGAGCTTTTCCAGACCTGTCTGCTCAGAGCAGAGCAAAGCACTGACACAGTGAAATGGCAAATGAGTTCTCACTTGAGAATCCACTCGGGGAGGTCTCAGGTGCTGCCTTTGCTTCAGAACAAAAAAGATAAGGGGGGTGGTATTATTTGCTTTATACCAGGAGCTTACTCATCCGCTGTGCAAGAAACAGTACAAACATAAGGAGCAGAGCCCTTGCCCCTAGGAATTTATGGTACATTAAAAACATAAAGCACACCAGTGTGGCATAGGAAAAACAGGACATGGAAGCAAATGCAGGCAAAGCTGGTCAGCCTTCCTGGCACTGCTCACAGAGCACCCACAGCCTGACTACTCAAACAGTTATTCCAGAGAGAGAATGAGAGAGTGAGAGCACAATTTTCATTGCAGGAAGATGGGAAGGTTTAAGAGAAGAGAAGACAGATTTGTAGCTTTTGAGGGAAATCCTCCTTAGTCCAGCTAGTACTCACTCCACAACTATTTCTCCCTTTCTGTCCTTCCACCTTATTTTGCCCTTAATCTTACTGTGCATTTTTCCTCCCACCTCAAAGGGCAAACCCACAAGGAAGCCAGATGTGCTGAATGTATGGATATAAAGAAGCAATCTGCATAACAACAAGAACCATGTGAAATAATCTCATTTTCCCCATCTTGCTTCTATTTTTTTCCCAGTGGAAAGAAATAAAATGTAGACCTAGTTCATGGTTTGTTCTTTTCAAAGCAGTTCCATTTTCTTTAATTTCTTCCTCTACCTTTCAGGGTTTGGATATAATATATGGCTCTACAAATACTTCCCATCCACATACATGTATGCATTACTGTTCTGCAGCTATATTGCAGAGATTTTTTCTCTCCAAATGATATCAACAGGAGTGAAAGATAAGTTCCCCCCATGGTCAAGCAAATAATCTACTGTTCAAATTGTAATTATACTATATAAATGGAGTCCCATTAGTTCCCCTGTAAGCACAGCGTAAACCCAAAGAACCCAGTAGCAGCTGTTTTAAGGGAGGAAAAGTAAAATTATTTGTTTGCTAGCTGTAAAAAAAGATTATTTTCTTTTGATCTATGTTCTTAGAAGCCCATAGGAGATGCTGAATACAGAGATAAGGCTCTCAGTGAGGATATTTGAATACACAAACATGTATCTAAATCTCTATCTTAACCTAGACCACACATTCCTGTAAAGAACTAGTATTTTCTCTCATTTCATAACACATGTGGTTTCCCAGATTCCTAAACTCAGAGATCCAAAACTGGAAGCAAAGGGAATCTCCACAGAATTTCACACAAGGGGTGCCATCTTCCCGGCTGCATTGACAGTGAAGGGAGGAAGGGGCTCAAGAACCAGAACAAATACTAAAGCTTAAGTTCAGGTGCTCTGAGTAGTCTCTGGAAGAACATCTCTCTTTGCTGGTTGGGGAGACTGGATTTTGCAAATACCTTGCAACCATCACTGTGGACTGTTAAGCACAAAGCACCTATAAAAATCTGGCCTCAGCTGTGGGTGCTGAAGACCTACAAATGCAGCCAAAGAAAATACAGTCTGCTGGATCTGACCCAAAGCCATTTGAATCAAGTTTTGGACCAGCTTTACAAATTTTTGTTATAAGATGTAAGAAACTGGACCTTCCCCTTGTGCTATTCACCACGCAAATGTACCCTGAGAGAGAGAGCCAACACCGGCAGAAGGCTGAGGAGGGATAGAGAGGGAGCTGTGGTCACAGCATATTGGTTACAGGGCCATGAACAGGAGACAGTATTTATTGAAAAAACAATTAAACATTAGAATTTAGTGCCTCTGATAATTTTGCTGTTACCAATGTGCTGCTTCTAGTTCCAGCCTATTTTATTCTGTTCATTGTTCAGAACAGACCACCACTGAAGTTGTCATTTTAAAATACTCTCCACTGTGATTAAACAGCTGCTGCAGTCAAGTAGTTCTATCTTCTATCAAAGTTTGTAAATCACAGTATTTTAAAAAGATGCGAAAAGCAAATAATCTGGTATATAATAGTTATTTGATTTCTTACATATGTGTAGAAAAAATAAGCACATTAGATCTCTAGCCTTTAATTAAAAAATAGTTGGGGGAAGGGAGTAATATCTTAATAAGTAACATCTGACCAAAAAGTATTTAGTAAATCATATCCTAAGTGTGGCCAAAAACTGTAAGATTTACTGCAAGTAAATCATTATGCTATCTGAGTCTGAATAGCTTCCATCTGATTTCTGTATGGAAATACACTCCATGGAAGCACAGCCTTGAACTTCAAAGGACATACAGGATGCTACTAATTTCTGTATCTGACAGTGTGATGCAATGTTTGGATTTGCATCTCTGCACTTCAAAGTGTGGCACTCNCAACAAAAAAAAACCTGCTCTATTTGCTTTTCTATGAATTCAGTAATGCCCTCGAGACCAAGGATTACAGAGGAAGAGTACAAGTCATGGTTGTGGTACTTCAAGTAATCTCCAGTGTCCAAAACACAGTGTCAACATATGGTACTCAAATGCAGATTTGGAACATCTTTGAAGTAATATTGAATCTGACTAATGGTTAAAATGCAGAACTAGCTGCCTCTTTTTCTTTATTGTTTCATACCAAGGTTGTCAAAATTTCAAGTAGGGCAGTGCATCCTTATTCTGTGAATTACATAGAATTTTATCTAAAAAACATCACCAAGAAATAGTCGGCTTTGCTTTTTGCCAACCCTGCAAAGCCAGGATCCTACAGGATAATGACATAAAAGCTTTTGCCCTAATGACCTTATAATGACACTTAACAATTTGTACTGTGTATGTGTACAGTGTCTCTCACATTGTAGAACTAAAGAAAACTCTAAATGCTGGGACATGATCACAACTGCAATACAAATCTTACTCATTCCATCAAAATACATAAACAAATCTCCTGCAACTGTAGCTCCTAGACCTGTTCTCACTTGCCTCATATAAAACATCAATGTATTTTTCAATACCAACAGTTGCTTACCCAGAGTATATATATAACTGCTATAATTATTTATTTATAATTAATTAAGTGCTGTTCATGTTCAGTAAAAACATTTGTGAGCAAAAAAATCTTACAAATCTGACAGAACAGGGGTGTTGGGGGGCAAAAGTGCAAAAACCATCAAGCTGAAAATCCAGAAGGAAATTGCTGACATTTTGAAGCTTTGCATAATGCAAGTTCAAACAGCTGCACCTGAAGTTACATTATGTAAGATACTACTGTCACTAAGGTTTGTAATTGAGAGTAATTACCAAGTATCCCATATTCTACGTATATACTGTCCTTATAATTTAGTTTGCATAATATGCCACTACATGAAAAGGATTTTCTTTGTATTTAATCATCTTTGATTTTTTTTTTTTTTTAAGGAAAAAAAGGAAAAAAAATATCAAAGCTAACAGGACTCAGAAGATTTGTGTAATAAACATCATATGCAGATTTTTATTTCCCAATTCAGCTGGAGATCAATGAAGTATTTTGAAGTTTGATTAAGGCAGTTAAGCCTCTCAAAAGTTCCTGTTTCAACATTAAAAATAAGTTATGTGCTACTGTTGTATTAATTTTTTTAAAAAGGAATAGCAAGTTTCATTTGCTCAATTAAAAGACAAAAAATCAAATACTGTTCAAAGAAAGAATTCAAAATTAGAATGCTACTTCTTACTCATTATGATTAGTTATAATTTGCTTGGTATAATATTTACATACATTCCCAAATCCCTTGGTCCTTCCTTAAGCAAGAAATGTCAGCAGGAGTTTTGACTATGTCCTTCAGGATTTGGCCCATATTGAATTAGAAACCTATATAATTCCAAATATTTTCTCTATTATATAGAATTCTCACCTACTTAAGCAACTTCGTATTTAGAATGAATCTCAGAGCTTAAATGCAACTCGCATCTGGATCGTGGATTGTGCTTTATATTATACAATCTGCAGTTACTGGAAATGTTTGTATCCTTTACTGAGAAAGAATGATTCATTTCATAGAAATTTTCATCTGCTATTAATCTTCCAGGATATAGTTAGTGTTCTGATATTTTCAGATATTGTTTTATGGAGGGATTTAAAGTAGCTCTCCCTTGGCAGCCTGCAAGATTACTCAGTGATTATAAGCAACTCAATACTGTATGACAGAATTTCCATGCAAGGGACTTACAATCATGTTTCATTAATTCGGCTTGAATGAAGCCTCATTTCAGGCCTTGAGGAGCTTAAGATTTATGTGAAATTAATAACATAACAGATGTCTTCACAATTTGGTTCCTCTGAAAAAAACTGATTACTTTGAAAACTTCAATGCTTTAAAATGCAGACTGAGGGAGTTTTTACTCTAGGGTAAAGAGTTACTCGTTTATATCAACTGAATCTCAGAACTAAGTGGAATTTAAATGTCAGATTTATATTAAATAGTCATATTCACCATTATTACATGTAATAAACAAAAGCCTATTACTTTCATTAATAAGTGGTGTTGGACATTTAAACTAAAGCTTAGAGAGATAAAGTCAGCACCTTTGCTAAGCAGTAGGAGTGAGACACAAGGGAGGTAAAAGAAGAATATCCAGGAAGCCCTGGGTTTTTTATCTTCGTTTCTGATAATTTAATCATCTTTTTCTCATAGGAAAACAAAATGCATCTGTGCTCACACAAAACTCCCCACTTTATAAGAGTTGAAGCTGTCTCTTGTGGATCCACACGCCTAAGGCCAAATGCCTTCTTTCTTTCACAGGACACTTTAAATGCTGGCTTCTCTTCTTTTTTTTTTTTCCCCCCCATTTTTTCAAAAATTCAATTCTTTTATCTAGGCTTCAGCCACACTAGGTGCCTTGCAAGCTGAATTTTAACGCATGCATGAGCAAGGGGTTTATCTTTAAGGGAACTGCCTATGCGATTACTTCTCCAAGTCCAAAAAAAAAATAATTGAAATAAAAATTATCTCTCAGCTTTGCTTTTTGATCCGATATGCTGAAGGGCACAGGGAACAATGCATTTTTGATTCACACACTCAAGTACAGCTGATAGGATAGTCACTGTGATGGTTCGATATGCAAATGTGTTACATTAAGGGTTGAAAAATTGACACAGTGCAGGATATTACAGCTAAGACACTATCAGCAAAATCATAACAATTAGCTGTTTGATTGCTGCAGACACGGTTCATGCACCAGCCTCACATTTATAATGAGGTATCCCCGATCCCTTTCTTGTCTCGCCCCACCCTCAGCACCATGTCCACATTGATACGATGCTTCGCCAAGAGGTAAGGGCTCCAAGATAAAGAAGAAATATCAAAAGCATTAGTATAAATTACAATTGTACATTATTAGCTATTTAATTACATGAGATATCAGAGTGGAGCTTGCTGATTTCATGCTTATGTTAAAAGTTACCATGGCAGTATTTCTCCCTTGCGAGACAGCATCAGGAATTATTGCTAGCACATGCTAAAACAGACAAAGCAATGTATTCTCGCCACATTCTCTCCCTGTCTCTCTCTAAGTTTAATACCGAGGAATTCCTTAGGCATCTGAAAAAAAAAAGCACATGTCTGGCATGGGGCTGTGAACCAGATCTGAATTTGG